>WBZZ01005099.1:160000-192500 GCA_019918135.1 Paulinella micropora
AGACAAAAATTGTGTTAGCGATCATCACTACCGCCTCCTGTATCCTGAATGTAGTGATTTCAATGCCATCACTACGTTTGACCCTAGATTCTCCCTCATCACCTACCGAGGTAGTGATGAGCACTACCTGAAAATGGAAGTGTTTCCGGTTTTAACCGTCGACCGTTACGCAAAAGTTAGTGATTTTAGTGATGAGCACTTCATAAGTGATTATCACTGAAAAGTAAGTGCCCATCATTACATATTAGTGACTGTCACTAGCAAGCACTGCTAGAACTCGACTTTTGAAAAATTAAAAAAAATTAGTGATGGTCACTAAAAAAATGTAGTGATGATCACTAGAATCACTACAATTTTTGGAATTATGGATAAGTAAAAATCTAGTGATGATCACTAACAAATTAGTGACGGTCACTAGCAACAGTTTTTTAAGTATCTTGCCGGTGTCTGTAGTGATCATCACTACAATATGAATACCCATCACTACAACGTGAGTGCCCATCATTTGCTCGTCACTGAATGATACCGAGGAAGCAAAAATTTTAATACATCAACGAAACGTAGTGCCGATCACTAGAAAAGATAGTGCCAATCAATAAACAAATTAGTTCAAACAAAAAAGTTGGTAGTGATGATCACTACATTTTCGTAGTGCTCATCACTAACCAAGTAATGATAGGTAGTGATGAGCACTACAGTGGTGTAGTGATCGTCACTAACAAAAGGTAGTGATGGTCACTACACCATCGTAGTGCTCATCATTGCATCCTGTTAGTGATGATCACTACAAATGTAGTGCTCATCACTGCTGGTGTAGTGCTCATCACTACATCCTGTTAGTGATGATCACTATACAAATGTAGTGCTCATCACTAACCGGATGTAGTGATGAGCACTAGCTGTTATTAGTGATGATAACTAAATATGTAGTGCCCGTCACTAACTGTTGTTAGTGATGATTACTAAACACCTTTAGTGCCCGTCACTACTCTTGGGAGTGATGGGAACTACAGTTATTTAGTTCTCATCACTATACTTGGCTGATAGCAGTGACTTTACTTGTAGTGAGCCATCGCCACAGTAATTACTTAAGTGACCGTCACTACAGTCATAGTACTCATCACTACACAAAAATCAGTGATTACAACTACACGCTAGCGATGATCACTAATTACTGTGTAGTGGCTATCACTACATGGTTAGTGATGATCACTACATTTTTAGTGACTTCCCGATAGCAGAAAGCAAAAAACCTTAGTAAGTCACTAAAAATGCAGTGATCATCACTAACCATGTAGTGATAGCCACTACACAGTAATTAGTGATCAAAGAAACCTGTCAACCTGTCCTGGCGATCATTTCCTGGCGATCATTTCTGCCCGCTTTTCACTTGGCTTACCGCTTCGTTTCCTTCCTGTTACAGCTGTTGCTACATTCTCTTTTTCACTTACTCGGTCAACGTACATATAACTACGTTTTTTAGAATCACTCTTCGGGTGCTTGGCACTTTGCGTTGCGACCGTCTGCATTCTTTCCTTTGGATTACTTTCCATGGCCTTGCCGTTGCAGATGCTGCCAGTACAAAGTGAAGCTGTTGCTTGGTCTTTTTCAAATAGTGTGGCTTCGTGTGTGTGTCCCAGCCAGGCCAACCATAAACCACTTCTCCACATAAACCGTTATCCCTAGCTTTTTTGTCAAAGGGCCAAACACCCGTCAATTTTTGCCGCTGCTAGTGCAGAAATACACCTTGCAGTCTGTACGGGGAGTCCACCCGGAGGCTGCATATCGTCGTACTGGCAGCAGGCGGCGAGTTCGAATACGGGGATCCAGGACTGTGCGCTTTTGGCTTTGAAAATGAATTCCTCGGTGAAGATCATGTGATAGTCCAGATGTACCAGTACAGAAGGTGGCCAGCAAGCATTTTGTAAAGCACATACAGGGTGATAAGATGTGGCACCTGTCACTAAATGTTTTTCTTCAATGCCCACTGTTCTAGTCTCTCTCTGAAAGATTGCTCGACGCTTTCCAAATGCTTATCATATAACATTCCCTAATCTGAGTTTTCCTAATTTGGAAAATAACACAAAAGGAGAGAGAGAGAGAGAGACAGAGAGAGAGAGAGAGAGATATGAGAGAGAGAGATCTTACTGATCGTCATTGATACTTAGTAACCATCACTTATCCGTTAGTGATGAACACTAATATTTTAGTGATCATCACTGTCATAGCAGTGACCATCACTAGTACATTAGTGACCATCACTAATATCTAAGTGACCATCACTGACCTCTATAAGTGACCATCACTAACATCTAAGTGATCATCACTTATCCGTTAGTGATGAACACTAATATTGTAGTGATCATCACTATTGTAGTAGTGACCATCACTAGTATATTAGTGACCATCACTAGCATTCAGCCACAAATTTTACTGTTATCAGTATTATTATTATTATTCTTATTATTCTTATTATTATTATTATTCGAGTCTTTGGAGCGGAGCCGCGTCACCGAACGGTCCCGTGCTACCAATGGAGGCACATGTCCGACAGGATCAAAGGCCAATTGACTGATAAGTCTATTATTATTATTATTATTATTATTATCATTATTAACTAATTATTACTATTATTATTATTATTATTATTATTATTATTATTATTATTATTATTATTATTATTATTATTATTATTATTATTATTATTATTATTATTATTATTATTATTATTATTATTATTGTCAAGTTCTACCATTTGGGCCCTGTCGCCAGTTCGATTCCCGTCGGTGCCACCAGTATTTTCATTGAACATACCGATCCGTCTGGACCAGTGTTTTCATTGAACATACCGGTCCGTCTGGAAGTGTTGGAACTGTCCTTGCGGGGGTGTCATTAGAGCCTATCGTCAATTCTTCGTACTCCCCTCACGGGTGAGACGATGGAGGCGCATGTGCAGATTTGCATCAGCCATTGACAGAGAAGCACTATTATTATTATTATTATTATTATTATTATTATTATTATTAGTGGCACCGCGATAGCCCAGTGGTTAAGGTCTACCATCTGGGACCTGTCGCCAGTTCGATTCCCGTCGGTGCCAGTATTTTCAAAGGATATTTTCTTTGAAAGTATTGGTTTGTCTGGAAGGCTTGGAGCTGCCTTGCGGGGGTGTCAGTAGAGCCTATCGTCAAATCTTCGTACTCCCCTCGCGGGTGAGACGATGGAGGCACATATGCATGAATGCATTCGCCATTGACTGAGAAGCACTATTATTATTATTATTATTATTATTATTATTATTATTATTATTATTATTATTATTATTATTATTATTATTATTATTATTATTATTATTATTATTGCCCAGTGGTCAAGTTCTACCATCTGGGCCCTGTCGCCAGTTCGATTCCCGTCGGTGCCACCAGTATTTTCATTGAACATACCGATCCGTCTGGACCAGTATTTTCATTGAACATACCGGCCCGTCTGGAAGTGTTGGAACTGCCCTTGCGGGGGTGTCATTAGAGCTTATCGTCAATTCTTCGTACTCCCCTCACGGGTGAGACGATGGAGGCGCATGTGCAGAAATGCATCAGCCATTGACAGAGAAGCACTATTATTATTATTATTATTATTATTATTATTATTATTATTATTATTATTATTATTATTATTGCCCAGTGGTCAAGTTCTACCATCTGGGCCCTGTCGCCAGTTCGATTCCCGTCGGTGCCACCAGTATTTTCATTGAACATACCGATCCATCTGGACCAGTATTTTCATTGAACATACCGGTCCGACTGGAAGTGTTGGAACTGCCCTTGCGGGGGTGTCATTAGAGCTTATCGTCAATTCTTCGTACTCCCCTCACGGGTGAGACGATGGAGGCGCATGTGCAGAAATGCATCAGCCATTGACAGAGAAGCACTATTATTATTATTATTATTATCTGCCTTGGAGTGTTGACTGTGACATATTTGAGGGAAATCCCCATGAAAAAACCTAGTCACACTTGCTAAACAGAGTTCCAGCCCAATGGCCTCAAGGCGTTAAACTGTGACGCCAACTCATAACCCTTTGGTGGTAGATGCTGGGTCGTTGCGCGCGTAAAAGATCTTAAACTCCGCATATGCTGGTTGATAGCCCAGGACCCAGCAGACACTAGATTGTTATGGGTGGGGTTTCGAGGCAGCTCTAGCAACCGCGCTTGGTGTATGCACTTGCACATTCGGTGACGTCTTGCAAGAGGTTGCTGGGACTGCGGAATAACCTCGGCTTAATGCAGTCTTGCCCTCAGGAGCTCCATCGGTGGCCCCGATCATCAGGCGAGAGACTGACACGGGGGGGTGGAGGACCTCGAACAAGGGTATTGGAGGCTTATGTCCGTTGAGGATACGCCATTAGCTGCATCAGTACGCCTCAGATATAGTAAATCTGCCTTGGAGTGTTGACTGTGACATATTTGAGGGAAATCCCGATGAAAAAACCTAGTCACACTTGCTAAACAGAGTTCCAGCCCAATGGCCTCAAGGCGTTAAACCGTGACGCCAACTCATAACCCTTTGGTGGTAGATGCTGGGGAGGAGGGTCGTTGCGCGCGTAAAAGATCTTAAACTCCGCATATGCTGGTTGATAGCCCAGGACCCAGCAGACACCAGATTGTTATGGGTGGGGTTTCGAGGCAGCTCTAGCAACCGCGCTTGGTGTATGCACTTGCACATTCGGTGACGTCTTGCAAGAGGTTGCTGGGACTGCGGAATAACCTCGGCTTAGTGCAGTCTTGCCCTCAGGAGCTCCATCGGTGGCCCCGATCATCAGGCGAGAGACTGACACGGGGGGGTGGAGGACCTCGAACAAGGGTATTGGAGGCTTATGTCCGTTGAGGATATGCCATTAGCTGCATCAGTACGCCTCAGATATAGTAAATAGTATTATTATTATTATTATTATTATTATTTGGACACCGTGATAGCCCAGTGGTCAAGTTCTACCATCTGGGCCCTGTCGCCAGTTCGATTCCCGTCGGTGCCACCAGTATTTTCATTGAACATACCGGTCTATTTCTGGACCAGTATTTTCATTAAACATACCGGCCCGTCTGGAAGTGTTGGAACTGCCCTTGCGGGGGTGTCATTAGAGCTTATCGTCAATTCTTCGTACTCCCCTCACGAGTGAGACGATGGAGGCGCATGTGCAGAAATGCATCAGCCATTGACAGAGAAGCACTATTATTATTATTATTATTATTATTATTATTATTATTATTATTATTATTATTATGACGTCACCGAGCGAGTGGCGCAGTCCTTCCGAATGGCGGCGCACCGGGTCCTTGGCTCCAGATGTATACGACCCCGTTTCACCAACAATTGGTTCGACGGGGAGCTAAAGGAGCTCATTCAGCAGCGCCGGGAGGCCTACGCAGCATACAGGAGGGATGAATCGAATGCGGAAGCCCGTCTGAATTGGCTACGGCTCCGCAAGCAAATTCGGAAGGCAACTCGGGCCAAGAAGTCCGCCTCCTTCAAGCAAGTGCAGGAAGAAGCGGTCAAATGTCAACGCGAGCAATCCTCAAAGCGCTTTTGGCTACTCGCGAAGCGGCTTGGCGGGGCACGCAGAACGAAGGTCTCCGCGCCGGTGCAAAGGGAGGATGGCTCACTGGCGTGTACGCTGCCGGAAAAGGTCGCTCGGTGGGAGGAATTTCGGAAAAATTCGGTGAAGCCACGGGAAAATCCGGCAAGTGCGGCTGTTGTGGTGGAGTGCTGTGCAGAAGCAGGCTCGCTGGAGTGGGAGGAAGCCAAAGCTAAGCGGCAGTTCCACTGGAACGATCGCTTCAGAGATGAGGTGGCCCGGGCTATGAAGGAGCACGAAGTAGGTCAAGACACTTGCGAAGAGCTGGACAAGCCGTTCACGCAAGAGGAGGTCCTTGCAAGGCAACGTGCCCTGAATAACCACAAAGCTTGTGGCGAGGACAAAGTGAAGAACGAGATGCTCAAGTATGGCGGCGCCTACATCAATGGCTACTTAACGCAGTACTTCAACTGGATTCGAGAAGCCGAGAGGACTCCAAAAACTTGGGGCAAGGGAATCATCGTCAATATCCCCAAGGGTGGGGATCCTACGGATCCTGACAACTGGAGGGATATCTCGATTATTAGTTGCCTTGGTAAGCTGTATCTGTCCTTATTAGCTACTCGTCTAACGCTCTTCGTGGATGGCCCGGATAAGCTACGTCCAGAGCAGGGAGGCTTCCGCCCGGGGCGTCGCACTACGGACCAGGTCTTTACCCTTTGGCAGAGGTTGAAGGGGCGTCAGCAGCAGAAGCGGGAGTCGTATGTCCTGTTCGTCGATCTACGCAAGGCTTTCCCGTCTGTTTGGAGAGATGGCCTATTTGAGAGGCTCTGGAAGCTGGGTGTAAGGGGCAAGTTCTGGCGCACGCTACGCAGGTGCTACGAGCAGACTTCATCGCAAGTGCTAGTTGATGGAGTACTCACCCCCGAAGTACTGGAGGGTGTAGGCGTCCAACAGGGGTCCCCTCTCTCTCCCACACTCTTCAACGTCTTTATGGATGAGCTGTGTGATCGGCTGGCGAGTGCCCTCAAGATCACGGATGTGAAGCGGCTGAACGACATCAAGGCACTTCTATACGCGGACGACGTGGCCCTCATCGCTCACAGTCGCACCGAGCTCCAGAAGATGGTCAATGTTGTGGCCAAGTTCGCGGAAGATTACCGGCTGGAAGTCAACTTGAAGCCCGGCAAGACGGAAATCATGCCCATTTACACGTCGAGCAAGGCGAAACGACCAAGTATCAGGGAGCGAGGTGAGCCCGTGGTGTGGTTTCGCGGCCAGAAGCTTTGTGTCACCAGTCAGTACAAGTACCTGGGAGTGGTTATCACCGACGACCTGAAGTGGAAGGAGCAGGCCCTGCGGGCTACGCGTGTCACTGAAGTCGCCACCGCAGGTTGGTACTCTTTGTGGTGTGCAGGTGAGATACAAGCTAGGTATCGTCTCATGTGCTGGAATCAACTTGTGGGGGCCAAGCTGAAGTACGCCTTCGATGTCTGGCGTGCCCCCGTATCGCAGCTCACCAAGCTGGAGGCAGCAATGCTGCGCCCCATGAGGATGATTCTCGGCATCAGCCCTAAGACAAGCAAGTGGATTACACTCTTTCTGGCGCGCTCTTTCAGTGCGGAGCGTTTGCGGCAGGCGGCGCAACTGAAGTTCTATGGACGGCTGCGTGTTCTACCGGAGAAGCGATTTCCTGTCATCGCATCTCAAGTCAAATCCGACTGGACTGCGGAGGCCGAAGGCGCTATCAGGGACTCAATGGATCTACAACAAGGGCTTCAGGAGCTCCTAAATAGCTCAGAGAAGGACCTCGAGGGTTGGAGTTCGACTGTGGACAAGTGGGCCCTTCAGCAGGACGTCAAGATGGTGCAGCAACTGATGTGGGACAAGCGAGAGGCAGGCAGCGATCTTACTGATGGCCTGCGAGTCATCCTAAGACAAGTCTTTGGAACTAAGGAGTTCCCAAGATGGGTAGCCCTTGATGATGCGCATTATAATCTGCTTCGGAGAAGGTTGCTCAGCTGCAACAACCGCCTTCGGTTGTACCGCAGCAAGTTGGTCAGTGGCATGTCCCCTCGCTGCTTCTGTTGTCATGATGATGTCAATGAGTCCCTTGCGCACTTCTTATGGGATTGCCCCATGCATGAGGAGAGACGTAAGCAGCTGTTGCTGAGTATGCAGAGGCTCGGCGGCATGGCTGTGGGGGCTGCTGAGGGGGATGGAGGGAGTGAGGAGGGTGGTGAGGTCGTAGGCGGTGAGGTTGTGGTGGAGGATGTGTTGCTTGGGCGGGAGCGGGAGGGCTCTGTGCGGCAGGGTTGGGATGATATGTCGCCTGTGGATCAATCACGATTGTTTTGTAAGTTTTTTCAGGGGAAGTCGCGCTTCCGCAGTAACTTTAGGCTTGCTGCGTTGTTAGGGGTTACAGCGTTGCGTCCCCTCCAAAGTTGGATGTGTTGTTTGGATCATATGTGTCTGAGTGTTGGTCTGCTAGGGAGGGTAAAAGGGAGGAGCTTGGGGTGGAGGATGGGGGCGAGGAGGTGATTGACCTCACTGAGGTTCCATCAGCTTCTGTCCCACCCTCTCCCCCAAGTGACGTTGATGTTGCGCGGCGCGGCCGTCCGCGCAGTGTGGACGTCCTGGCTAGAGAGAGGGGTTCGGGAGCGCAGCGTAGTGTCTCCGAGTTCTTCTCTTCAGCTAACACCCTCGCATCTAGCTCTTCATGCACTTCACAGCCCCCATCTGCCCCTGCTGTTGCTGTTGCTGCTATGTCTGTTTGGTGTTCTGACAATGCGTTGGGATCGGCTGACCCCGGTGACCCAATGGAGGCACATGTCCAGGATCTGGATCTGATGCTATAGTCTGAGGAAGCCTATTATTATTATTATTATTGAACATACCGGTCCGTCTGGACCAGTATTTTCATTGAACATACCGGTCCGTCTGGAAGTGTTGGAACTGCCCTTGCGGGGGTGTCATTAGAGCCTATCGTCAATTCTTCGTACTCCCCTCACGGGTGAGACGATGGAGGCGCATGTGCAGATTTGAATCAGCCATTGACAGAGAAGCACTATTATTATTATTATTATTATTATTATTATTATTATTATTATTATTATTATTATTATTATTATTATTGAACTGCCCTTGCGGGGGTGTCATTAGAGCCTATCGTCAATTCTTCGTACTCCCCTCACGGGTGAGACGATGGAGGCGCATGTGCAGATTTGCATCAGCAATTGACAGAGAAGCACTATTATTATTATTATTATTATTATTATTATTATTATTTTCTACCATCTGGGCCCTGTCGCCAGTTCGATTCCCGTCGGTGCCACCAGTATTTTCATTGAACATACCGGTCTATTTCTGGACCAGTATTTTCATTAAACATACCGGCCCGTCTGGAAGTGTTGGAACTGCCCTTGCGGGGGTGTCATTAGAGCTTATCGTCAATTCTTCGTACTCCCCTCACGGGTGAGACGATGGAGGCGCATGTGCAGAAATGCATCAGCCATTGACAGAGAAGCACTATTATTATTATTATTATTATTATTATTATTATTATTATTATTATTATTAGTCTTTGGAGCGGAGCCACGTCACCGAACGGCCCGTGCTACCAATGGAGGCACATGTCCGACAGGATCAAAGGCCAATTGACTGATAAGTCTATTATTATTATTATTATTATTATTATTACTTGATAACTGCCTCTGCCTCAGCCTTGCGTTCCATGAACAGAAAGGCGTACACCTGTCTACTTCCCGCTGCTTTAACACCAGCTCTGTACGATTTCAGGAAAAACCCTTTAGAGAGCAAAGTTCCAAGAGTATCCCAATGATCGTGGGACATGCTGTTTGATTTACAGCTATCTGTAACCATAACATACTTTACCCGTTCGTCCTTTATTATTTTCAACAGGATTTTATGCTGGTTTCCAACCTTTCCAGAACAAAAACACTGTTATGTTTTTGTTCCAGTTCAACGCACGTGGCATTAAACCAACGCGATGGGCTTGAGCTTGTGTACCCCGTCGAATAACAGGCAACTCCTTAGACCACACAACGCGGTCGATAGACGCACTGTAGGAACTTAAAGAGCAGAAACAGCTCTTATACAAACAAACCCCTATCAAGTTATCATGGGCGGCCCACAATACGCTGTAATTTTCAAACCTGCTAAGGAATGCAATTTCAAAATGTCTGGTCTCTATACCAGCGACTGCACCCCAATCATCGCTCAGGGCAAAAAGAAGCACATCTCCTGATGCATACCCAATATCCAAGAGACACATATTTTTTTTTATCCCTGGGGATCCCTCCGAAACATGTCGCAAGGGATTGACTCGTCAGAGTCCCACCAATCCCATCACCTACACTAACAAGGTCCCTAATAGGTAAAGGTACCCTCAACTGTTGCGTTAGTCGCACCCGCCAGGCAGGAGCAGGCGGAAGAAACAGAGGATTAGAACTCCCACAATCCTCATTAACGCATACAGTGACACAAAACCTATTCATGTTGCCGCAGCTGGTGCAAACCCAAGGTGGCATTTCCGATTCCACTTCCAACGCCGAGGTACCACCACCCTGCCAAACATATTATTACTATTATTACTATTCCTCTTGACATGCTATGCATTAACCTCTAAGTGACCATCACTAACCTCTAAGTGACTATCACTAGCATCTAAGTGACATCCGTGACTAACTTCAAAGTGATAATCACAATCTTCATAGTGACCATCACTAACCTCATAGTGACCATCACTAAATGCTAAGTGACCATCACTAAATGCTAAGTGACCATCACTAACCTCTAAGTGACCGCACGCGCATCTGAATTAATATGACATTGTTTACGGCAGCGGCGTCAAGGCTAAGTAAAATATAACATTGTTTACGGCAGCGGTGTCATGGCTTATTATTATTATTATTATTATTATTATTATTATTATTATTATTATTATTATTATTATTATTATTTATTATTATTATTTACCGGCCCGTCTGGAAGTGTTGGAACTGCCCTTGCGGGGGTGTCATTAGAGCTTATCGTCAATTCTTCGTACTCCCCTCACGGGTGAGACGATGGAGGCGCATGTGCAGAAATGCATCAGCCATTGACAGAGAAGCACTATTTATTATTATTATTATTATTATTATTATTATTATTATTATTATTATTATTATTATTATTTGGACACCGTGATAGCCCAGTGGTCAAGTTCTACCATCTGGGCCCTGTCGCCAGTTCGATTCCCGTCGGTGCCACCAGTATTTTCATTGAACATACCGATCCGTCTGGACCAGTATTTTCATTGAACGTACCGGCCCGTCTGGAAGTGTTGGAACTGCCCTTGCGGGGGTGTCATTAGAGCTTATCGTCAATTCTTCGTACTCCCCTCACGGGTGAGACGATGGAGGCGCATGTGCAGAAATGCATCAGCCATTGACAGAGAAGCACTATTATTATTATTATTATTATTATTATTATTATTATTATTATTATTATTATTATTATTATTATTATTATTGGACACCGTGATAGCCCAGTGGTCAAGTTCTACCATCTGGGCCCTGTCGCCAGTTCGATTCCCGTCGGTGCCACCAGTATTTTCATTGAACATACCGGTCCGTCTGGACTAGTATTTTCATTGAACATACCGGTCCCTGTCTGGAAGTGTTGGAACTGCCCTTGCGGGGGTGTCATTACAGCCTATCGTCAATTCTTCGTACTCCCCTCACGGGTGAGACGATGGAGGCGCATGTGCAGAAATGCATCAGCCATTGACAGAGAAGCACTATTATTATTATTATTATTATTATTATTATTATTATTATTATTATTATTATTATTATTATTATTATTCGATTCCCGTCGGTGCCAACAGTATTTTCATTGGACACCGTGATAGCCCAGTGGTCAAGTTCTACCATCTGGGCCCTGTCGCCAGTTCGATTCCCGTCGGTGCCACCAGTATTTTCATTGAACATACCGGTCCGACTGGAAGTGTTGGAACTGCCCTTGCGGGGGTGTCATTAGAGCCTAACGTCAATTCTTCGTACTCCCCTCACGGGTGAGACGATGGAGGCGCATGTGCAGATTTGCATCAGGCATTGACAGAGAAGCACTATTATTATTATTATTATTATTATTATTATTATTATTATTATTATTATTATTATTATTATTATTATTATTTCTGGACCAGTATTTTCATTGAACATACCGGTCCGTCTGGAAGTGTTGGAACTGCCCTTGCGGGGGTGTCATTAGAGCCTATCGTCAATTCTTCGTACTCCTCACGGGTGAGACGATGGAGGCGCATGTGTAGAAATGCATCAGCCATTGACAGAGAAGCACTATTATTATTATTATCATTATTATCATGCATTAAAATGAGTTTGAGTATGTACGACAACTACACCGTATGTTGACAACCGTTCACGCAGGGCTGGGCGAGCGTGTTACTGCTAGAGGGGACTGCCACTCTTTGTTGTGATTGGGTGGTTCGGGTGTGTTGGGTTCGGTGGGGGGGAGGGGTGAGTGTGGGCTTGCAGGTGGGGGGGGGGGGGGAGTGGGGACTTGGGTGGAGCAGAGGCTGGCAGGGGAAGGAGGGGGATGTGGTGAGTCAGGCTGTGCAGCAGCAGCAGCAGAAGAACAAGAAGAAACACGAAGACGAGGAGCCACAAGTGGCTCGTCGTCATCGCTTGAGTCTTCTTCTGGTGCCTCTTCCCCCTGCCACCACACAACTTCATAGTGACCATCACTAAATGCTAAGTGACCATCACTAACCTCTAAGTGACCGCACGTGCATCTGAATTAATATGACATTGTTTACGGCAGCGGCGTCAAGGCTAAGCAAAATATGACATTGATTACGGCAGCGGTGTCAAGGCTTATTATTATTATTATTATTATTACTATTATTATTATTATTATTTAGGGAGTACATAGGCCATCGGTCCTTTCCATGGGCTGATTGGTATAAAGCTCCTAGAGTAATGTTCTATGCCGTCACTTCCTTTATTCCACCGATTGGTGTGGAGACTTTCCTTATGGAATGGAGGACTGGATGCACATGGCATTTTGGCTCAGCAATTGGCAGGAGATACACTATTATTATTATTATTATTATTATTATTATTATTATTATTATTATTATTATTATTATTATTATTATTATTATTCCCTTGCGGGGGTGTCATTAGAGCTTATCGTCAATTCTTCGTACTCCCCTCACGGGTGAGACGATGGAGGCACATGTGCAGAAATGCATCAGCCATTGACAGAGAAGCACTATTATTATTATTATTATTATTATTATTATTATTATTATTATTATTATTATTATTATTATTATGGACACCGTGATAGCCCAGTGGTCAAGTTCTACCATCTGGGCCCTGTCGCCAGTTCGATTCCCGTCGGTGCCACCAGTATTTTCATTGAACATACCGATCCATCTGGACCAGTATTTTCATTGAACATACCGGCCCGTCTGGAAGTGTTGGAACTGCCCTTGCGGGGGTGTCATTAGAGCTTATCGTCAATTCTTCGTACTCCCCTCACGGGTGAGACGATGGAGGCGCATGTGCAGAAATGCATCAGCCATTGACAGAGAAGCACTATTATTATTATTATTATTATTATTATTATTATTATTATTAATGGACACCGTGATAGCCCAGTGGTCAAGTTCTACCATCTGAGCCCTGTCGCCAGTTCGATTCCCGTCGGTGCCACCAGTATTTTCATTGAACATACCGGTCTATTTCTGGACCAGTATTTTCATTGAACATACCGGCCCGTCTGGAAGTGTTGGAACTGCCCTTGCGGGGGTGTCATTAGAGCTTATCGTCAATTCTTCGTACTCCCCTCACGGGTGAGACGATGGAGGCGCATGTGCAGAAATGCATCAGCCATTGACAGAGAGGCACTATTATTATTATTATTATTATTATTATTAGGGAGTACATAGGCCATCGGTCCTTTCCATGGGCTGATTGGTATAAAGCTCCTAGAGTAATGTTCTATGCCGTCACTTCCTTTATTCCACCGATTGGTGTGGAGACTTTCCTTATGGAATGGAGGACTGGATGCACATGGCCTTTTGGCTCAGCAATTGGCAGGAGATACACTATTATTATTATTATTATTATTATTATTAGGGAGTACATAGGCCATCGGTCCTTTCCATGGGCTGATTGGTATAAAGCTCCTAGAGTAATGTTCTATGCCGTCACTTCCTTTATTCCACCGATTGGTGTGGAGACTTTCCTTATGGAATGGAGGACTGGATGCACATGGCCTTTTGGCTCAGCAATTGGCAGGAGATACACTATTATTATTATTATTATTATTATTATTATTTTGGAGTGTTGACTGTGACATATTTGAGGGAAATCCCGATGAAAAAACCTAGTCACACTTGCTAAACAGAGTTCCAGCCCAATGGCCTCAAGGCGTTAAACCGTGACGCCAACTCATAACCCTTTGGTGGTAGATGCTGGGGAGGAGGGTCGTTGCGCGCGTAAAAGATCTTAAACTCCGCATATGCTGGTTGATAGCCCAGGACCCAGCAGACACCAGATTGTTATGGGTGGGGTTTCGAGGCAGCTCTAGCAACCGCGCTTGGTGTATGCACTTGCACATTCGGTGACGTCTTGCAAGAGGTTGCTGGGACTGCGGAATAACCTCGGCTTAGTGCAGTCTTGCCCTCAGGAGCTCCATCGGTGGCCCCGATCATCAGGCGAGAGACTGACACGGGGGGGTGGAGGACCTCGAACAAGGGTATTGGAGGCTTATGTCCGTTGAGGATATGCCATTAGCTGCATCAGTACGCCTCAGATATAGTAAAAGTATTATTATTATTATTATTATTATTATTATTATTATTATTATTATTATTATTATTTAGGGAGTACATAGGCCATCGGTCCTTTCCATGGGCTGATTGGTATAAAGCTCCTAGAGTAATGTTCTATGCCGTCACTTCCTTTATTCCACCGATTGGTGTGGAGACTTTCCTTATGGAATGGAGGACTGGATGCACATGGCCTTTTGGCTCAGCAATTGGCAGGAGATACACTATTATTATTATTATTATTATTATTATTATTATTAGTGGCACCGCGATAGCCCAGTGGTTAAGGTCTACCATCTGGGACCTGTCGCCAGTTCGATTCCCGTCGGTGCCAGTATTTTCAAAGGATATTTTCTTTGAAAGTATTGGTCTGTCTGGAAGGCTTGGGGCTGCCTTGCGGGGGTGTCAGTAGAGCCTATCGTCAAATCTTCGTACTCCCCTCACGGGTGAGACGATGGAGGCACATGTGCAGAAATGCATTCGCCATTGACTGAGAAGCACTATTATCATTATTATTATTATTATTATTATTATTATTATTATTATTATTATTATTATGGACACCGTGATAGCCCAGTGGTCAAGTTCTACCATCTGAGCCCTGTCGCCAGTTCGATTCCCGTCGGTGCCACCAGTATTTTCATTGAACATACCGGTCTATTTCTGGACCAGTATTTTCATTGAACATACCGGCCCGTCTGGAAGTGTTGGAACTGCCCTTGCGGGGGTGTCATTAGAGCTTATCGTCAATTCTTCGTACTCCCCTCACGGGTGAGACGATGGAGGCGCATGTGCAGAAATGCATCAGCCATTGACAGAGAGGCACTATTATTATTATTATTATTATTATTATTATTATTATTATTATTATTATTATTATTACTATTATGGACACCGTGATAGCCCAGTGGTCAAGTTCTACCATCTGGGCCCTGTCGCCAGTTCGATTCCCGTCGGTGCCACCAGTATTTTCATTGAACATACCTGTCTATTTCTGGACCAGTATTTTCATTGAACATACCGGCCGGTCTGGAAGTGTTGGAACTGCCCTTGCGGGGGTGTCATTAGAGCTTATCGTCAATTCTTCGTACTCCCCTCACGGGTGAGACGATGGAGGCGCATGTGCAGAAATGCATCAGCCATTGACAGAGAAGCACTATTATTATTATTACTATTATTATTATTATTACTATTCTTCTTGATACGCTATGGATTAAGTGATCAGCACTAAAATCTAAGTGACCATCACTAATGTCTAAGTGACCGTCACTAACCCCTAAGTGACCATCACTAACTTGTAAGTGACCATCACTAACTTGTAAGTGACCATCACTAACTGCTAAGTGACTATCACTACATACTATGTGGCTTTCACTATCGATTTGGTAATCATCACTGCCAAGTAAGTGACCAGGGACTCACAGGAACGGAGTCAGTGTTGCCCACTGTAAGCGATCGAGCTTATGTCCATAGCGCTCCAGAAACCACCCGCGATAAGAACGACTGTAAGAAACTGTAAGCGGTTGTCCACAAAAAATATCCTGTAACGATTGAACGTACACTTTACACGTTGATTTTGAGTTCCCAAAGACCACAAATTCGCAATTGGGAAGATCGCTGTGTTGAAGTAAGAAACCTCCACCCTTTTTCAATGCCTCATGCCCCGCTTCCAGATTTTTTCGGCACTGACTAACTATTTCATGACGCATATATTGGGGTACAACAAGCAAAACTCCACCCTCCTCAATAGCAAGGACACAGATAGATAGACAGACAGACAGACAGATAGATATAAAGATAGATAGATGGATAGGTAGATAGATAGATAGATAGATAGATAGATAGATAGATAGATAGATAGATAGATAGATAGAGAGATATATAGATTGATAGATAAATAGATAGATAGATAGATAGATAGATAGATGTGTTCGTTTCTGGGAACTAGTCCAGACACCATCGTACCTGAGCAACAATGTGTTCGCGTGACATAACAGAGATCCAAACCAGTTGGGATGTTTGGGGACAACTGCAACTCCCAATCCGCAGGCGCCGGAAATACGAACAAGAGAGAAGAATCCACAGTCCAGCAAGCGTGGCTTGCGTGCACGCGAACTAACATTCTCGCGAGCAGGGTCAGAATTTTTTACTCAACGCGCACTTACCACCAGCTAACATACAACCAATAGTGACTCGCTACGATTATTCTTACTAGTAAAGGTGGGTGGGCGGTGGTGGTGATGGGTGGGTGGGTGGGTGGGGGGGGGGGGGACCAGGTCACGCTTGAATTCAATGATTTCTGGAGCGTCCTTTTTTTCTTTCCCTTCCCAGTTCCCTTTCCAGCTCCCTTTTGTTTCGATTTCTGCTGTGCCTTACTCTTCTTCCCACCTGTCAACAAGCACTCTTCTGCTGTGGTGATGGGCACTTCCTATGTAGTGATGGGCACTTACTATGTAGTGATGTGCACTTACTATGTAGTGATGAGCACTTACTATGTAGTGATGGGCACTTACTATGTAGTGATGGGCACTTACTATGTAGTGATACGACGCTACTAATCTTCGACTAAAAAGAAAGTTACCTTCCTTTGCACTTGCTGTCTTCTCTTTCTTGCCCGGCGGCACGTAATCTTCCTCCTCATCCTCTTCCTCGTCGTCTTCCTCGTCCGACGTCTCGGGCTGTTTCCCCTCCTTGCAAGAGCGACGTTGGACTCCTACAAGCACAACTAACTGCAGAGAAAAACCATAACAATAAGCGCGCAGGAATATTCTTTTTCTTGTTCCTCTTCAGTTACCTTTCTGCTTCTTCTTGGGTGGTGTTGGGCGCTTCCCGCTGTTCTTGCGTTCCTCTCCACTTTCTTCCTCATCTTTGCCTTTACTCACTTTCTTCCTCTTCCTGGATTGCGGTTTCTTCGTCTTCTTCTTCGTCCGCCGCCTGCACTTGTTCTGACTGTAATTGGTCCCCTGGGTCATCTTCCTCCTCCTGCTTCTGTTTCTTTCGTGCTGGGGGCGTCCCTTGATCCTGGGAGGCTACAGCCGTGAGCTCCTCCTGGCGCCTTGCTTCGAACTTCGACAATTCCCCTTTCTGTTTGAGTTGAGGGAGAGAGAGAGAGAGAAAAAGAGAGACCTAGACAGAAAGGGGCACTCGTCACTACATACTAAGTGATTGGCACTAATGACATATATAGGGAGAGAGGAAGAGACCTTTTTTGGTTTTTGACAGAGCAAGCGCATCCGCCAGAAGACAGTTGCGTTGATCATGTTGGCCGACCAGGGGCCCACACGGTTTAAGAAGAAATTATGCAACCGCGTGTAACGTCGCGTGATATCGTCAGGGGTCGCCCCCTTCTTGAGAACACTCGTAACGTGTTGCACCCACCGGCTGTAAGCTACACAGTACAAAACAGAGAGAAAGAAAAGCAGCATAGTAAGTGGATGCATATATATATAGATATTTTTTGTACACATATATATATATATACATATATATATATTTATATATATACATAGAGAGAGAGAGATAGAGAGAAAGAAAGAGAGAGAGAGCGCAAGAGAGAGATCATACTATCGATTTTCTTGTGGGCATACGGGAAATAGTGCAGCGCGACAAGATCACACAACTGATTGATTATGTGCCTGTTCAAAGACGCGTCCGTGATGCCTGGCGCCAACCTACAGAGAGAGAGAGAGACCATCACTAACTGTTAAGTGACCATCACTAACTGTTAAGTGACCATCACTAACTGTTAAGTTACCATCACTAACTGTTAAGTGACCATCACTGAATTCCGAGTGACCATCACTAACTGCTAAGTGACCATCACTAATTTCGAAGATACCATCACTAACCTCTAACCTCAAAGTGACCATCACTAACTTCCAATACACTAACTTCGAAGAGAGAGAGGAAGGCTTTGGGCACAATTTAACACTTTAAAATAGTAGTCGTGTTAAAGTGTGCCCAAAGCCTACAACAACCGGTGCAGCGTTTCGAGGCAGGTAGGGTCGCTAGCGTACCGTTATGTATGTATGCTTTCGAATCTACCTGATCCATAAAGGCTAGAGTGTGCTAGCGTACCGTTGTGTCCAGCGACTAACCTCAAAGTGACCATCACTAACATCTAAGTGACCATCACTAACTTTTAAGTGACCATCACTAACATCTAAGTGACCATCACTAACGTTTAAGTGACCATCACTGACTTCCAAGTGACCATCACTAACATCTAAGTGACCATCACTAACTTCGAAGACACCATCACTAGACTCTAACCTCAAAGTGATCATCACTAACTTCGAAGTGACCATCACTAACTTCAGAGAGAGAAGAGTGAGAGTCTGTGTTTGAGACACACACAGAAAGTTATTACTATTCTTATTATCATTGTTATTATTATTATTATTATTATTATTATTATTATTATTATTATTATTATTACTGGACACCGTGATAGCCCAGTGGTCAAGTTCTACCATCTGGGCCCTGTCGCCAGTTCGATTCCCGTCGGTGCCACCAGTATTTTCATTGAACATACCGATCCGTCTGGACCAGTATTTTCATTGAACATACCGGCCCGTCTGGAAGTGGTGGAACTGCCCTTGCGGGGGTGTCATTAGAGCTTATCGTCAATTCTTCGTACTCCCCTCACGGGTGAGACGATGGAGGCGCATGTGCAGAAATGCATCAGCCATTGACAGAGAAGCACTATTATTATTATTATTAATATTATTTTAGAGAGAGAGACCTTCGCTATGTTTCTGTCCATTTGCCTCCTAAACTGGTACATTCCAGGATTACCTTTGTGATGACTAAAGATGAGACCTGCAATGTCCAGCTTAGCTGGCTGTGGATCTAACTCGTCATACTTGATTACAGGCATTGATTCTTTCACAGCCTGAAACGATGTCTTTTTCTCCTTGCCCCAGGGCCTGCACATACCCACGCAATACATGCAGCAGTAACATATGCAAACAGGACAGTAAGTTACTCTGTCACGGGCATTTTGCTGAACATTTTGCTCTTGGAGAAGTTCCTGAGAGCTTTCGCCGTGATTGCCAGAGAATTCTCTGTACATGGCAAGCAATGATGTGCTATGCAACAAGTGATCATCACTAACGTCTAAGTAACCATCACTAACCTCTGAGTGATCATTACTAACCTCTAAGTGATCATCACTAAACTGTAAGTGACCATCACTAACCTTTAAGTGTCCATCACTAATTGCAAAGTGAACATCACTAACTTCAAAGTGACCATCACTACATCCTATGTGGCTTAGGTGATATTATCCGTAATGCTAAGAATCAACGTACCCAGTCTTTGTATACGAAGACTCTTCGTCATCTCCCTATCCGCGAAGGCCTTCACGTGGAAATCCAGCAATTCCTTGAAGGACACCCTGAGATGGTCACATTGCAATCACACTGTATGTATGAAACTTGAACTTTGCAATCACGCTTGTAACGTATGTACGAAACTTGGAACGAATACCTGAGGTTCATTTGAATCGTCAATGGGGTTGGTTTCTTTTCAGCCTCCATGTGAGCAATGCACAATGCCATCACTTGTTCCACATACTCGTTTCCGGGCGCGACCTCCGTGACATACACTGTGTTCTCCTCCTCCACTTCTTCCTCACCTGCAGACTCCCCTTCCTTATCGTCTGGCACGGCTGCAGTATCATCCTCATCCTCTCCAAGAATCTCCCTCATATCTTCCAAGCTTCGCTGTGCCTGTGCTGGGCCATTGCCGGCTGGCTGCGATGCGCTGGGCCAGAGCCGGCTGGCTGCAATGCGCTGGGTGCAGGTGGAGGTGGCGGCGCGTCTATGGAGTAGAAAGTGGAGCAAATTACTTCTTCGCATGTAGTGATGAGAACTTACAATGTAGTGATGGGCACTTACTATGTAGTGATGGGCACTTACTATGTAGTGATGGGCACTTATTATGTAGTGATGGGCACTTACTATGTAGTGATGGGCACTCTATCTATCTATCTATCTATCTATCTATCTATCTATCTATCTATCTATCTATCGGCGCTCTTTTGTGGTTACTCTGCTCTGGAAAGCGCAAAAAAGCACAAACCAGTAACGACCGTAGGGGTCAGATGAAGAATCGTAGCAAGAGATTTTTGTAATTTCTTGCCAGAACCCTTCCTCAAATGAACAACAAGTCTCACCAGAGACTTTGAAATTCTGACGAGCATTGACATCCAAACACACTTATTGGAAGTGTGCTGAAGTGCGTTGGTGTTTCTTTGGAAACATGTCGGTCTAATTTGACAAACAGGAGACCGAAGACGACCAGCATTGTTACAGACACAGTAATCGGAAGTGTGCTGAAGTGCATTGGTGTTCTCTTCGGAAACATGTCTGTCTAATTTGACAAACAGGAGACCGAAGACGACCAGCAAGAGTTTGAGTTGATGCTCTTCTTCCTTCAAAACACAAGTTTTAAAGGAGGGAGCACGAACTATTAACGACCGTAGGGTCAGATGAAGAATCGGAGCAATAAATTTTATCGCGGAAGAACTTTGTAATTTCTTGCCACAATCCTCCCTCAAATGAACAACAAGTCTCACCATTGACATCCAAACACAGTAATCTGCTGAAGTGCATTGGTGTTGTCTTAGGAAACATGTCTAATTTGACAAACAGGAGACCGAAGACGACCAGTAACAGACACAGTAATCGGAAGTGTGCTGAAGTGCATTGGTGTTCTCTTCGAAAACATGTTTGTCTAATTTGACAAACAGGAGACCGAAGACGACCAGCAAGAGTTTGAGTTGGTGCTCTTCTTCCTTTACCTTGTTCACAAGGCAGAAAAGCAAGAACTAGTAACGACCGTACACAGCTATCTATCTACCTAGTGATGGGCACTTACTATTTAGTGATGGGCACTTACTATTGCATATGTAGTGATGGGCACTTACTGTTACTATGTAGTGATGGGCACTTACTATGTAGTGATGGGCACTTACTATGTAGTGATGGGCACTTACTATGTAGTGATGGGCACTTACTATGTAGTGATGGGAACTTACTATGTAGTGATGGGCACTTACTATGTAGTGAACCTTACTATCTAGTGTTGGGCATTCACTATGTAGTGATGGGCACTTACCTGCATATACCGGCAGGGTCTTGCGCAGTGCCAGAAACTCTTGCACCGCGGCGCTCTGCTGCCCTGGCCAGCTGAGGTGAAATAAAAACTTGCCAATAGTGTTAATCTCGTAGAGCGCTTGCTGCCGGTTAAACAGATCGAGAAATTTTTCTCTTTGCTCCTCGTCCCACCCAGAGTCCTCAACCCCTCCATGTTGTAATTCATCGTCGCCCTGGCCTAGTATTCTTTGCAGCTGCTCTGATGTGTAAAAACTTCCGTGTCAAAAACAAGATTGGGACAGGCCATAAATTGTCCCACCCAACGAGCACGATCAATAGCGAAACTGCTAAGGCCGCCTGGGTGCTTCTGTGCCAGGAAGTAAATACCGACCGCGTTTTTAACCGTGTCTTGCATATTCGGGTCTTGCTTCTGCAAGTAGGCTTGCACTTCCTACATACATAAACACAAAGACACACAAACACAAATTTTAAAAAATCTATATCTATCTATCTATCTATCTATCTATCTATCTATCTATCTATCTATCTATCTATCTATCTATCTATCTATCTACCTATCTATCTATATCTACCTATAACAAGTGATTCGGCCAAATGTGGGGTATCAATTTTTCCGAAATTGTCCTACAGGTGATTTTGCACTTTTTGATTCAGACATTGAAAATGTGTTTTATTTAGTAAAAATAATCTTGAATAAGCTGAATAACGTATTAAAAATGATTTGCCAGTTATGTTAAAGCTAAATTGTGTCAATACATTGACTGATCCAGACACCTGCTGTGAGGGGGGGGGGGTGGGGGGGGGGTGGGGGGGGGCCGGGGGGGCACCGGGAGGAATAAAAAAAGAGAATACATTTGAATCACACAATACATTCTCTTTATTTTTCAAATAAATCTAATTTTTAGTATTTTTGAGAAACTTCAACGCTCAACTTACTGATTTTTGAGTGCCATAGCCGCAAGTGCAAAATCATAATAATTATAGCCGGGTGAGCTGTTGGGTGGGAATGGATAGATACCGCGAGTGGCTGTGTTTTGCATAGCCTGCTGTGCAGCTCTCTTCTCTTTCTTCTTCTTCTTCTTCTTCTTCTTCTTCTTCTTCTTCTTTTTCTTCTTCTCTTTCTTCGTCTGTTCTTCTTCCTCTGACTCACTACTACTAGAGCTATCACTAGTACTAGTGCTATCGTCACTGTCTGAGTCACTGGAGCTGTCTTTCTTCTTCTTTTTCTTCTTCTTTTTCTTCTTTTTCTTCTTTTCTTTGCCTTTTTCTTCCTCAGAGCCTTGCGTCTCCTTATCCTTCTCTGTTTCTCCATTGTTCTTTCCTTTACCTTCCTTCCCTGCTTCTTTCTTTTCATACTGTTTCAAAAGCTTCTCCATGTTCTCATTCATTTTGCTACTATGTTCTTTCATTGCCTCCTTCAAAATCGCTTGCAAAGAGGCTTCGGAGACACCACTAGTACTACACTACATATGTATCATTAATTAGACAACAACATAACAGCTGCAGAGTGAGAACAGACCTGGTTGGCTTGCTCAAGTTTCTCCTCGGCTTCCAATTCCTCGTCCGGAGGCGTGGAGGGCTGCTCCTTCTTGCCCTTTTTCACCTTCTTCTGCTTCATTTTCTGCTTTGCCTTCAAATTTTTCTTCTTTTTTGTATTCTCCTCGACTATAACCTCATCTTCACTAGTTTCACCCTCCTCATCCTCTGGTTCAGGCGCAGTGTCACTGCTACCTAGTATCAAACAATAAAATTCATAAGAGAACTGTGTTACATAGAACAGTGTTGACGCAAAGAACCTGGTGTAAATTTCCTTGGCCTTTTGGTCCGGCGATCAGAAGAGCGCAAAGGTTTGTAGCCTTGCTCTACTGCTGCTCTGTTCCTCTATCACACCATAAAAATGAAGAGCTAAAAAAGCAGCAATAAATAAAGCTAAAGCCCTTTGCGCAATAATTGCATACCTTAGCCTTGCCTGCCAACTCCTTAACTAGCAAAGCCTTCCATCTGTATCTTCGAAGAATGGGGGGGGGATTCGTAGGATCCCCAACATATGGAAGGAAAAAGGTCAACACGTCTTCAATATAGTTCCGCTTGTGAGGGGGGTGACACAAGCTATGAGCAAGATTCAACAATTTTGGGCACATGAGTTAAAGAAACTCAGTGTCGGTCTTGCCGTCCAAATCAGCATCCATTCCCCGGAACACTGCGATCCACTTCTTCGTTCCGACACCTGCAATAACAACCAATCATGGGTGAAAATGACAAAACATTCGTACCATTTTCATTAGCTTCGGGTTTTCTTTTCTTCCAGCCCACTGGAAACTCAAGGATCATCCTATAGCAAATTATTGTTGTTTTTTTAAGAAAAAAAAATCAATCAAAACCCAGGCGCAGGCCACACATCGTTTTCGCGAGTCTCAATCTGCCTTTGGGGGGCCAATATCAAGCCTGCTCTTGTGGTCAGCCTGACGTCGGTGATGTATACCCCCTCGCGCACCTTTAGTTACCCAAACACCATGTTTCTGACCCAGTGGTGACCGGGACAACAATGTTAATGTAATTAATGTACCTTAGCATCGTCTGTTGTCCATGTCATGAACAACCTTAGCAATAAGCACGAACAAACAAGTGCTTGGGGGGGGGGGGGGGGGCACTGTGGAAGGCTCTCAGTCCGACATCAAATATTAAGAAAAGAAAGAAAAGAAAGAAGATAACAAAAAAGAAAGAAAAGAAAGAAAAGAAAGAAAGGAAAGAAAGGAAAAAAAAGAAAAAAAAAAAAAGAAGAAAAAAAGAAAAGAAACAAAATTTTAAGAAAAGTTAAATAAAGAAAAGAAAAGAAAAGAAAAAAAAGAAAAGAAAGAAAAGAAAGAAAAAGAAAAAAGAAAGAAGAAAAGAAGAAAAAAGAGAAGCAAAAAGAGAAGAAAAAAGAGAAGAAAAAAGAGAAGAAAAAAGAGAAGAAAAAAGAGAAGAAAAAGAAAAAAAGAAAGGAAAGAAAAGAAAAGAAAGAAAAGAAAGAAAAGAAAGAAAAGAAACAATTTGAAGATAGAAAAGAAAGAAAACGAAATAAAGAAAATAAGGAAAAGAAAGGAAAAAAAAAGAAAAGAAAGAAAAGAAAGAAAAGAAAGAAAGAAAAGAAAGAAAAGAAAGAAAGAAAAGAAAGAAAGAAAAGAAAAGGAAAAAAGAAAAAAGAAAAAAGAAAAAGAAAAAGAAAAAAAAGAAATTAAAAGAAAAGAAAGAAAAGAAAGAAAAGAAAGAAACAACAGACAAGAAAAGAAAGAAAGAAAAGAAAGAAAGAAAGAAAAGAAAGAAAAGAAAGAAAAGAAAGAAAAGAAAGAAAAGAAAGAAAAGAAAGAAAAGAAGAAATGAAAACAAAAGAAAGAAATTTCTACAATTGCATATTAATTTATTATAATTTAACATAAAAAAGAAAGAAGAACGAACCCGTCTTGGAACTTGCGGCCTTTGGAGTCCGTGTGTGCTTTCTGGTCCTCCTCGTTCTCGAATATGTATTCAAACCAACCCGGGATTTCGTAAATACGAAATTTTCCTTCTGGGACTTCTGGGACTCCTGTTTTGTTTACTCTCTCATTGCCCTTGTCCTTGTCCTTGTCCTTCTCCTTGTCCTTGTCCTTCTCCTCCTCCTTCTGCTTTCCTTTCTCCTCCTCCTCCTTGTCCTTGTCCTTGTCCTTCGTCACCTCCTCGTTCTCCTCCTTGTCCTCCTCCTCGTCCTTCTCCTCCTCGTTCTCCTCGTCATCCTCCTCTTCCTTCCCCTTCTCTTTCTTCTTTCCCTTCTTATTCTTCTTCTCCTTCTTCTTCTTCTTCTTCGTCGTCGTCGTCTTCTTCTCCTCCTCCTTCTCCTTGTCATTGTCCTTCGTCACCTTCTCCTCCTCCTCGTCCTCCTCCTCCTCCTCCTCCTCGTCCTCCTCGTCATCCTCCTCATCCTTCTTCTTCCCCTTCTCCTTCTTTCCCTTCTTATTCTTATTCTTCTTCTTCTCCTCCTTGTCCTTCTCCTTGTCCTTCTCCTTGTCCTTCTCCTTGTCCTTCTCCTTGTCCTTCTCCTTGTCCTTCTCCTTGTCCTTCTCCTTGTCCTCCTCCTTGTCCTTCTCCGTGTCCTTGTCATTATTCTTCTCCTTGTCCTTCTCCTTATCCTTCTCCTTGTCCTTGTCATTCTTCTCCTTGTCCTTCTCCTTCTTCTTTCCCTTCTTCTTTACTGGCTTCTCCTTCTCCTTCTTCTTTCCCGTCTTCTTTTCTGGCTCCTTCTCCTTCTTCTCCTTCTCCTTCTCCTTCTCCTTCTCCTTCTCCTTCTCCTTCTCCTTCTCCTTCTCCTTTCGCTTCTTCTTCTTTCCTGGCTCCTTCTCCTTCTCATTCTCCTTCCCTTCTCCTGTCTTTTCTTCTTCTTCTTCCTTCTTTTGTTTCTTCTTTTTATTCCCGCTACTATTATTTTCGTTTGTGTAGAAGTCTGTCTTCTTGCGATCTCTTTTCAAACGTACTACCTCGCCTTTTAGTCCATCATCCCAACTCTTTGCATTTTCCAAGAACCCCTGTGCTGTCCAATTCCTGTTGGTCTCAACTACCACCCTCTCCAGCTGCTCGAGACCTAAGCCATCATATTTCCTCCGCACTTCATCTGGAATTATCACATCTTCGAAATCCTCAGGCTCCGTCTGGCCGTTTATCCAAATTTTTAGAGCCCCCTTACAGTTTCTGGCAACTGCTTGCAATGTCCTGGCCTTTACAGGCATCGCTGAGCTCTTTTCTTTCAATCTAATGTATACAGCTGTATACAAATCTACCCGCACTTTTCAAGTGCAGACGTTCGACTGCAGACCCTGAAAAAAGGCAGTAGTCGACCTTTTTGCCTCTGAAAAAATCATGGGTGGAAAAGAGCTGTTGTTACATATTTTCTTTTGTTGTTTTTGCATTTCCCAGTCTAATTGCTAGCCTCAAACCTTCTTTCCCGCTCTTTCCTGTCTGTGGAAGGAGCGGGAAAGAAAAAAAAATATTTTATTTCCTCAAGTACCAGAGGCATACCAAACAAAAAAAAATCTGCAGTCGGAAAATGATTTTTTGTTTCCACTTCATTCTTTTATCATGTTGCTTTGCTTTTTATTGCTGCATAATATGTCTACATGTGTGTTGAGTGCATGTGTAAATTATTGTAAGGAAATGTATTCACTAGAAGCCAGGAGGTGGAATTTTTGTTTCTAAATTTTCCGTACCGACAAAAATTTGCCGATGATTTCCAGCTCGCTCTCTTCATGTATGCTTGTCTAAATAGCTTTCCCGCTCCTTCCACACACTAGAAGGAGCGGGAAACTTAATTACACCATCAGTGTAAAGGTATATAAAACAAAATCAACCGAAGAAAATTTGTCAACTTAATTTTTTCTACGTTTCCTCTATGTCAACATGTTTTGGCTGTCTTTATGTTCTTGTTTTCTGCAATAAATGCAAGATCTTTAAAAATACTGACACTGACTGCTTATTTAGAGCTTCGAAATATATTTTAGACGTATTTTTATAGTAAGAAGTCGAATATTTCGTTTCTAAATTTTCCGTACCGACAAAAATTTGCCGATGATTTCCAGCTCGCTCTCTTCGTGTATACTTGTCTAAATAGCTTTCCCGCTCCTTCCACACACTAGAAAGAGCGGGAAACTTAATTACAACATCAGTGTCAAAGTATATAAAACAAAATCAACCGAAGAAAATTTGTTAACTTAATTTTTTCTACGTTTTCTCTATGTCAACATTGTTTTGGCTGTCTTCATGCTCTTGTTTTCTGCAATAAATGGTCATTCATGTATGTATGTATGTAATATGCATGTATGTATGTAAGTATGTATGTATGTATGTATGTATGTATGTATGTATTTATGTATGCATATCCGTATGTATATTTTCCTTTCTCCCTTTCTCTCTCTCTCTCTCTCTCTCCCTCTCTCTCTCCCTTTCTTTTTCTCTCTCCCTTTCTTTCTCTCTCTCTCCCTTTCTTTCTGTCTCTCTCTTTCTCTCCCTCTCTCTCTCTCTCTTTCTTTCTCTCTTTGTTTTTTTTTTCCTTCAAATCTACCTACGTTGTCGTTGTTGTCGTTGTTGCCGTTGTTGTCGTTGTTGTCGTTGTTGTTGCAGTTGTTTTTGTCGAATTGATGACGGTGATTCATTGGTGTTGTTTGCCTTTTAGAAGCAAGAAAAACAATGTAAGATGTGAATAACTATCATATCTTTTGTGTAGTTTGGAGCTTGTTTTGAGTCTTTTCTTGCCACGTGGCGTGGGAGCAACGTCAAATGAGCCTTGCGACTGCGAGGAGAGCGCCAGTGTCTATTGCTTGGCTTTCAGGATCCGGCAAGGCAGGTAGATGTGGATTATTTGCTGATGACGATTTGCCAAAAGGGTTTAAGCTGGGGCTTCTGCAACCAGGAGGTGCTAAAATGCCTTCAGAGGACATCAGTGATAATCCATTTGCTCAGCACTTTAGGATGCGAACATATAAGGGCATTGAAATAGGAATGCAATCCATTGACTCCATTCATCAAGAAAGCAGAAATGCAATGCATCTTATTAACAGTAGTCACTTTCCTGGCTGCAGTGAGAGCCCAAACTGCAAAGTGTCGAAGGGTGAGCAAGTCGTGACAATGTCCAAGGGTGTGTCTCGAGGTGAGCAAATTCTTCTCAACTACTCAACGTTGGAGTCAAATCCAAAAGCCGAGGCTTGCAAGGCACATCCTTCTTGGATGAGAGAGGCAGCAAAGGCAAACAAGAAAATCCCTGTTTTCTATGTTGAGAATGATAGGAGCTATAAAATTTTTTTTATCGCTCCTGAATTTCTTGAGCCACTGCCACCAAGGTCACAACCAATGTCTTTGGAAAAAAAACACGCGCTTCTAGCATCTTTCGGGTCGAGGGCTGTAAGAGCGGATCCTCCACGAATTCCCTCAACTTCCTCAAGCATAAATGCAAAACGCAAGCTTTTGAATGAGTTCGCGGCTGGTCTCTCTTCAGTTAAAGCTCAGAATGACTCAATAAAGCGTGTTCGTGTTGTGCAGCCACTCCTCAGGTATGCATTCGAATGTTTTCTTGTTGCTTAATACTAAATTAAAGTGTGTTGTATGTGGTGATTCATTGCTATTACTATGAAGGATCGAGGTGAGGAAGAAGAAAGTGGTGACGCCGCTTCGAGCAGTGCAGAAGAGGATGATTCATTCACCCGTTCTCCTGTCAAGGTCAGCTGCCTGCACTTTGTCTAACAAGCATCTATATGCGTTGTTTGTAAACCGTTTGAAATGCAGTTATCATCTACGAAAGACCCATCACCTACTGGCTCTCCTATCAAGGTTAGCTTCATATAATTTGTCAACCAAACCTTAATACTTCTCCATGTTGTTTGTACATCGTTTGCAATCTAGTGTACATCTACGGCATGTTCGTCTAGCATGGTGCTGCCCTTCTCTGAGTCAGCGGAATCGACTGGCTTCTGGACACCTGGGGCTTTGATTACAGAAGCTAGTAGTAGTAGTAAGCAGCCGAATACCGATGAGATTCGCTCAAGCACACAAGCTCTCTATAAGACCTTAGGACTTACTGCTCATGTAGCCATCAGGCCTAAGAAAGCCAATAGGTCACACGTTCAAGAAGCGCAAGCAAGGCCCTGTCAAGCATGTTCGACCTCAATGTCTGGAGAAGTGGCTTGGCATGCCATACAATGAGCTTGAGGAGGAGGTGAGGTCAAGCTGTTGTCGAGAATGGCAATGCTATCGTTGGGTCGACCGACGCGATGTTATAAGGGAACGCACCCAATCTTGTGCACTTTCTTTGAAAGAGTTCAAAAATTCCCTAACGATAAAGTTGGAGACAATGAAAGATCCGGCCGGTAACATGCAGTATGTCTACCAAACGGAAAAAGTATACAGAACTATGTGGCAGCGCATTCATGGAGTCGGTGATAGAGTTATGACAAAAGCTTTAAAGCTTATGCGCAACCGCACTAAGATAGATGTAAGGGTTGTACCGCCGGAACCACTTACTGAAGATGTCATTCACGTTCTGCTATGCAGAAAGTGGTTACAAATGGGGATCGATGTTGAAGAAGACGGAACTTGGAAGCTTCAAGACATTACCGAAACCAGCGAAGTGTACAGCTACATCGTAGCAAGCTGGACGAAAGGATGTCAAGATGTGCTAGCATCTGCGCCAGCCAACTGCAAGCAAAGGCTGAATGTCAAAGAGCCTCCCGGCCCCACGAAAGTGAATAAAGTCTGGCGCAGAGACTTTAAAAATATAGAGCCTATCCGAGGTAGCAGTAAAGAGCTTGCTCTAAACATCTTTTGCATTAAGCATAAGTTCTTTTGTGTACATTATTATTATTATTATTATTATTATTATTATTATTATTTTGGACACCGTGATAGCCCAGTGGTCAAGTTCTACCATCTGGGCCCTGTCACCAGTTCGATTCCCGTCGGTGCCACCAGTATTTTCATTGAACATACCGATCCGTCTGGACCAGTATTTTCATTGAACATACCGGCCCCGTCTGGAAGTGTTGGAACTGCCCTTGCGGGGGTGTCATTAGAGCTTATCGTCAATTCTTCGTACTCCCCTCACGGGTGAGACGATGGAGGCGCATGTGCAGAAATGCATCAGCCATTGACAGAGAAGCACTATTATTATTATTATTATTATTATTGGACACCGTGATAGCCCAGTGGTCAAGTTCTACCATCTGGGCCCTGTCGCCAGTTCGATTCCCGTCGGTGCCACCAGTATTTTCATTGAACATACCGATCCATCTGGACCAGTATTTTCATTGAACATACCGGCCCGTCTGGAAGTGTTGGAACTGCCCTTGCGGGGGTGTCATTAGAGCTTATCGTCAATTCTTCGTACTCCCCTCACGGGTGAGACGATGGAGGCGCATGTGCAGATTTGCATCAGCCATTGACAGAGACGCACTATTATTATTATTATTATTATTATTATTATTATTATTATTATTATTATTATTATTATTATTATGTTTTTTTCCTGTGAATAATAGACCAGGACATCGCCAAGGATGAAATCTGCACCGAGCTGGCAGCGCAATGCAAGCAGCTTATGAAGGAACAAGAGCGGGGGTTCAAAAATGAAGCTGAATTTCAACAGTGGAAGGTGAGGAGCCAAACTCATCACAAAATCCATCGGGAAAATCGTTTCCAAACCACTAAGCGGAAGTCTGGAGCACCTCTTGACCTTCGATCGATTGTTTGCTCTTTTGACGGGACACTCCCTGTCCTCGTTCCTTCATGTCGACGCAAATCCACTGACTTTAAAGGTAAGTACGTTATTCGTCTTGGCCTTGGGGTGTTCAGTTGTTACAGAACCAGGAAAAGTTACATCTACACTCACGGCCCTGGTATTGAAAAAGGTCAGAACAGTACAATCTCTATCCTTTACCACATACTACGGAGTCGGCTGTGGAGCACTGACACTATGGCCGCATGGAAGCTCTTCATTGAGTTTGACGGAGGGGGCGAAAATACTGGCTGGGGTATGTATGGCTTTATCAACTTCATTATCTGGGCGGGATGGTTTTTGCAAGGACAGACTCATCGAAATCTCCCACACCATGGGTTTTCCGGTGATGATCAGAAGTTTTGCACGATGAGACGAGGGTTAGGCACTACCTTTTTAACCACAAGCATCGCTCAGGCTTTGTTCAAGCTGCTTCGCGCGTTCACCAAAGACAAAGAACGTATTGTCGTCTGTATCCCGATCACCAGTTATGACTGGGTGAATTTTTTTTCACCATGCATGAACAAGTACTTGAAGTACTGGAATCGTCCCCTGGCATGGCAAATCAACGCTGGAGTACCAGGCGATGGCAACAACGGCCTCCCCACGGCCAAGGTAAAGACCTTCGGAGACGGGCAAGAGCATTGGCACGGGGAAAGGGACCGAACAGACGGAGCTCCGATTAAAATGATGACCCGGGCTCCAGGTTTTCACTTTGCTCTCCTGTTAGTTGAAAAATCTAACTTTTATTTTATTTTGTTAAATAGCGGAAGGGACGCTGCCCAAAATACTTCCTCCCGTAAAGTTTGCAGATCCAAAACTTCTGAAGGATGTTCGCAAGCTTGCGCAGAAGTATTGTGGACAGGAGGAGAAGGACCAGATAGTAGTATTAGAACATATGCTAGGTTGTAAATGTTTATTGTTATATTGTCATACATAACTGAAAATGTTTTATAGGCCGCCCAGGCGCAGTTGCAGGCTTGCGCTTTGCAGGAAGCTACGGCGAGGGAGGCGAGCCTGGTTATCCAGGTCATATTTCCTGCACTGACAAAAACGATCAGAAGTGGTCAGTGAATGTTAGAGTGCTAGCAGATCTTCCACCGGACCCCTTTGCAGTCCCACCTGACAGGAAGGCAAAGATGATCGGTCTTTCCAAACCGACAGAGGAGGAAAGGCTAAACTACCCTAGAACTTACTTCCTCAGTGATAGCCAACCGCCAACACATCCTGCTTGGGTTGGAGGTAGAATGCTCTCAGCACAGCAGCGATTAGAACAGGATTTAGCGTTTGAGGCAGCTGATGGTAGGTCAATGCCAGCATGGGAAAGGGTTGCATCCTTTCTTGCTGTCGCGTCAGATGAAAAAGCTTTTGGAGCGATGAGAGTGTTAGTGAAGGAGTTGGTAAGCTATCTTCGAGCACATGGTATAGCCTTTCGAAATGCTGATAGAAAGCAGTTCAAACGTGCAGAACTTGTGAGTGCAGCATGGGGGCACTTTCAAGTATGTGATTGCAGCATTGAACAAAAAGGAAAGGCTGCAGTGGGTGGTAGAGATAGTCTTGCTAGAGGTCAGGGTCGGGCAAGTGCTCGGGGTCGTGCTCGGGGTCGGGGGTGCTCGGGGTCGGGGTCGGGGTCGGGGCAGGGGTAGGGTTAGAGTGCCATCGGACGAAGAAGAA
>WBZZ01005099.1:197500-227500 GCA_019918135.1 Paulinella micropora
AATGACGTCGGATGACTCTGAAGGAAAGAAACATCCCAAACACAAGCCCCTGCCAGGTCAGCCAAGACTTGTACGCAGAGAGCGTGATGACACGACCGCCCAATACCAGGCTCCACGCATAAGAGAAGAAGCTCTCTTTGCTGCACGCGTAGCTGAATTGACCAAGATCAACAAGCAGTACTCGAACATGGCCTTGGGAATGTCTATCAGGAAGGAAATCGACATACGTTACATGGCAGTCCGGGCACTGCGAGGGCAGCGTGGGACGGGGTCACCGTACGGAACATTTGGCAAGGCCAAGGTAGCGGACGCTTCGTTTTTTATTCGCTTTTGCGGCCCTTGGATTTATGATGGTCTGGGCATCAAGCAAGAAGTACTCAAGTGTTTAGCGCGTCTTTTTCGTGTTCTGCGCGTAACCAAACTGCGCAAAATCCCTAGTGACCCAGTGGCATTGAACAACATAGGCACATGGATCACCGAACAGGTACTTTTGCAACAACAACAACAACAACAACAACAACAACAAAAAATTAAAAAAAAAAAAGTTAACAGTAGTGATGATCACTACCTTGTTAGTGATGGGAACTAGCCTTTTAGTGATGGGCACTAGACCCGTAGTGATGAGCACTAGCATCTTAGTGATGATCACTATAGTGGTCGTCATCAGAAGGTATATTGTCTAGTCACTACATCTTGACAATACTAATAATGATCATGGTATGCAAGATTACATTGAATTGACGTAATGTATGAAGGTGAACATATCCTTGTAGGTAGTGAAGATTGCACGAGTCCTGCCCAGGACGGAGCATACCTTTTGGCTGCATCAACTTGTGTGTGGAGTTATGCATCACATGAAGAATTGGGGCCCTCTACCAGACACTTCTGCGTATTGGCTAGAAAGGCAGCAGAAGTTCCTGAAAGGCCAAGTACACAGCCAGAAAGACCCTGAAATGACCCTTTTCAAACACTGGAGTGAGGTTGCAAGTCTGAGGAGCACATTTGGACAGGCGCTCTCCAACCTGCAACAAAGCGCTGGGATGCCACACCAGGAAGAAATGTTTTCAGTTTGATGAAAACCAGCTCCAGCTCCAGCTCCATGTGAATCCGGGTGAACCAAACAAGTTAATTTGTACAAAAAAAGTACAAGCTCGCTGAAGAGCAGCGTACGGATGTCATTTCATTATTGGAAAAGTACTGGAGACAGTTAGGGCTTTCTCGAGTTGATGAAGACAAGATGCCAACAAATGAACGTCCTGATTTCTCTGCTCTTCGTTGTGATGTTACTAAACCGGAGGACAGTCGTCCGAGCGGTGTGCATGATATGTGGTGAATCATCCAGCAAACGTTACGCAGGAGGAACATGTGCAGTTGCAAAGGAAGATCTCAAAAGAGATTTTCCAGGTGGGGTTCGCAGCAGTGCGAGATATGGTGCATATATCCGCTATTACCTTGCAGTGGCATTGACCAATCCAGACATAACTTTGGAACTAGCAGCGGTAGAGCTTCTGCGGTGCTACGCAGATCCCAAAAAGCGTGGTATGTGGCCATGTAAAGCGATTCCCGATCGCAGAGAGAAATTGCAGTTTCTCCCTTTGAGCTCATTGGAGATGCCTCGCGTGAATGCAGACGTACCTACCAAGAGTGGCTTCATGTATTGGATTCCGGTCGATGATTCCATTCTGCCTGATTATATGCAAGAGGCAGTGGATAGGTTGGTGGATGGTAAGGATCCAGCACCAGCACTTGATCAAGACATTCCTGTGGTTGATCTTGATGCGTTCTATGCGAGTGACAGTGAGGCTGAACAGAAACTGCCAGAAGCAAGACAAATACTAGAGGTGAATCTGGAATCGTCAGATGATGAGGCGGACCAAGGTGGGGTGGACTCTATAGCTAGGCCTGACGCTCCTAGTCTAAACGAGATTTTAGCGGCCCCGGACGGTGAGGAAATCAATGATAGCGATGCTGAGTACTTTTTGGATCAGCAGGAGACAGATGTAAGAAATTCATTAAATCCAGCAACATTTTAGACACAATCTACCTTTTAAATCAAGACACTGATTATGAAAAATATCCCAGTGACGCCCATATTTCACAGAGAAAGGGTACAGATAACTTTAATATGATGTTCAATATAACTAGTTTCGGTCACTATGACCTTAGTGATAGACACTCAAAAGGTAGTGATGGTCACTAGATTATGACACTTAGTGATGATCACTAGACTTTTATTAGCTTGAGCGTGTACTGATCATCACTAAGACACATAAACAAGATCACTACCCTAGTGCTCGTCACTATGAATTCTATCACTAACTTTAATTTTTTTAGTTTTGTAACACATCACTAACGTAGTGATGATTACTGCGTATTTCATTACTAGCTTTCATCATAGATCACTAGCGTAGTGATGATCACTACGTGTTTCATCACTAACTTTCATCAAGATCACTAGTGTAGTGATGATCACTACGTATTTCATCACAAACTTATATGTTTAGCCCACCATGGCCAGTCAGAAATTTTAGCCCACCAAGGAAAAAACCATATAATGTGGTGGGGGAGTATTTTGGAAGAGATGGATGGAAAGTAACTCCCCCCCAAACTCACCCAAACCCAAACACACCACGCGGAGTGGTGGAGGCCCCCCCCCCCCAAGGAAACAAACATACAATGTGCTGGGAATTCGAAAAAACCTTGCATGGACTTTTTCACGCGAAAACCCAGATAACACCTCAGGTGTGATGGAATGACCAGTGGGGTGGTTGAATATTTCCGCGAAACATATTGCGTGGACTTTTTCGCGCGAAAGCCCAGATAACACCTCAAATAACACCCCAAATAACACCCCTTAAGCTTGCTACATTTACTAGAATGTGGAAACGAGATATTTAAGCGCGCTTTGCTGCGCTGTGTGTACCTGTATTTGCATATGCGTACCTGTATTTGAGTATGCGTACCTGTCGCGTTTAATCAAAAACATCACAAAAGTGGTGCGGGGGGGGGCTATTGTAAGAATGTGAAATAAGTCGCTCAATATATAAACAGGCTGGTCCCTTTTTGTCAGATACGTCGCTCAAGCTGTAAAGAGGCCGGTCCCTTTTTTTGAAAACTTCAGCACACCAGTCAGAAATTTTAGCACACCAAGGAAAAAACCATATAATGTGGCGGGGGAGTATTTGGAAGAGATGGATGGAAAGTAACTCCCCCCCCAAACTCACCCAAACCCAAACCCACCACGCGGAGTGATGGAGGGCACCCCCCCCCCAGGAAACAAACATACAATGTGATGTGAAAAAACTTTGCCTGGAATTTTTCACGCGAAAACCCAGATAACACCTCAGGTGTGATGGAATGACCAGTGGGGTGGGTGAATATTTCCGCGAAACCTATTGCATTGAATTTTTTAAGCGAAAACCCAGATAACACCTCAAATAACACCCCAAATAACACCCCTTGCTACGTTTACACTAGGATGTGGAATCGAGATATTTAAGCGCGCTTTGCGTACCTGTAAATTTATGTGCGTACCTGTATTTAATTATGTGTGTAGCTGTACCCAGTGCCAGCCGCGCAGTATTCCAGTGCAAGCCTCGCAGTACCGCAGTGCCCAAAATTTTTGTCATATACGTCGCTCAAGCTGTAAACAGGCCTGTCCCTTTTTTGAAAATTTTATCTCACCAGTCAGAAATTTTATCCCACCGGTCAGAAATTATATCTTACCAAGGAAAAGACCATACAATGTGGTGGGGGATTATTTGGGAGAGATGATGGATAATAACGCACCCCAAACTCACCCAAACCGAAACCCACCACACGGGAGTGGTGGAGGGGGGCGCCAACATATACTGTGCTGGGAAAAAACAATGTAATGTGGATGGCAATCATGGTGAATCTCATAGATGGCTATGATAGATGCAAGATGATGGAAGATCTGATGGATGGTGTGATGTATGGTGTGATGGATGGATAGATGGATGGATGGATGGAGGACAATGCCCTGGCCCCTTGCTAGCTTTACACTTGATAGTGGAAACGAGATATTAAAGCGCGCTTTGCTGCGCTGTGCGTACCTGTATTTGTGTGCGTACCTGTATTTAATTATGTGCGTACCTGTACCTAGTGCTAGCCGCGCAGTACCCCAGTGCCAGCCGCGCAGTACCGCAGTGCTCAAAATTTTTGTCAGATAAGTCGCTCAAGCTGTAAACAGGCCGGTCCCTTTTTTGAAAATTTTATAATTAGCTCACAAGTCAGAAATTTTAGCTTACTGGTCAGAAATTATAGCTTATCAAGGAAAAAACCATATAATGTGGTGGGGGAGTATTTGGGAGAGATGATGGATAATAACGGCACCCCAAACTAACCCAAACCGAAACCCACCACACTGTAGTGGTGGAGGGGATCGCAAACATATACTGTGCTGGGAAAAAATCATATAATGTGGCATTGCAATCATCTCATAGATTGATATGATAGATGCAAGATGATGGAAGATCTGATGGACGGTGTGATGTATGTATGGATGGATGGATGGATGGAGGACAATGCGCTGGCCCCTTGCTAGCTTTATACTCGACAGTAGAAATGAGATATTTAAGCGCGCTTTGTTGCGCTGTGCGTACCTGTATTTAAGTATGTGTATCTGTATTTGCGTATGCGTACCTGTCGCATTTAATCAAAAATACCACACTGGAGTGGTGGGGGGGGGGGGGTGTCTAACATGTTTAACGCAAGAAACGTCGCTCAATCTATAAACATGCCTGTCCCTTTTTGTCAGATACGTCGCTCAAGCTGTAAACATGCTAGTCTTTTTTTTTTAATTTTAGCACACTAGTAAGAAATTTGAGCCCACCACTCAGAAATTTTAGCATATGAAGAAAAAAACCATATAATGTGGTGGGGGAGTATTTGGAAGATATGGATGCATAGTAACTTCATCCCAAACTCACCCAAACCCAAACTCACCACACGGGAGTGGTGGAGGGGGGCATTGCTCCCCCAAAGGAAAAAAACATATAATGTGATGGGAAAACCATATAATGTGGCATGAACATCATGGTGCTATGAAGACTATATGATAGATGCAAGATGATGTATGGTGTGATGGATGGAGTTATATATATATATATATATATATATATATATATATATATATATATATGTATGCATGCTGTGATGCATGGATGGATGGATGACAATCCACTATGAACTTGCTAGCTTTACACTTGACAGTGGAAACGAGATATTTAAGCGCGCTTTGCTGCGCTGTGAGTATATGTATTTATGTGTATCTGTATTGATGTACTACCTGTCGCATAGACGTATGCGTACCTGTCACATTTAATCAAAAACACCACACGGGAGTGGTGAGGAGGGGGCGGGGGGCTATCTCAAGAATGTGAAATACGTCGCTCAATATAAACAGGCCGGTCCTTTTTTGTCAGATACGTCGCTCAAGCTGTAAACAGGCCTGTCCCTTTTTTGAAAATTTTAGCCCACCAGTCAGAAATTTTTGCACACCAAGGAAAAAACCATATAATGTGCTGGGTGAGTGGGAGAGATGATGGATAGTAACGGCCCCCAAAACTCCCAAAACTCAACTACTATAGGTGCCACTACAAGACGCCATTTGGAGACATGGGGGGGTAGCAAGAGAGATAACGGCTAAATTCGCTCTCCTATTGATTTCAAAAAGAAGCAGATTTAAGCCTTTATCTCTCTTCCTCTTAATCAATGTCTCCAAATTTTTTATAGTGTCTTATGGTGGCACTCTAAAAATCACTGCGCCAAAAAAACGAAATGCTGGCGCAACCTCTGCGCCACTGCGCCAAAACGCTGGCGCACTGGCGCATGGTGATATTCACGGAAATAGAACATCTAGAATAGCCATCTGGTGGCACCCAATCTCCATATCTCCAACATGTTGGATATATTCTTGTCGGTAATCTCTGACACGTCAGAGATAGGAGGTATTCAGGTTATCTCATAAATCTAATACTTCTTTTTTCTTCTTTATCCTAGCACTGCTACGAATATTCTCAGGCTTTATATCTAACGACTTTAACAAATTTACATTCTTTTTTTCTTTTGTTGCTTCCTTAACTTTGTCTGCTAACTGCTCCTTTTCCTGTTCTTCTTCTGGTTGTTCTCTAAGATTTGTTTTTAATAACTCCTGTGGTCTTACTAAGTCCTCTTCACTGAGTATAACCTTGAAACCTTTTCGTCCTTTTACCTTGTAAATAGTTTTTGAATACTGCTTATCTCCTTTTGAAAAAATAGTCCGCTCAAGTTCCTTTCTTACTCTTGTATCCTTAGGAAACTCATTTATTAAGGGATTTCTGTATATTTCCTGTGTATTCCTTTCTTTACCTTCATAAACTTTCATAGGGACAGCATTTATTCCTGTGTGATAAGTATGATTATAAATATTTACAAGTTCATGAATGTAAGGCACCCAAGAAAAATTATCATTAACCTCCCATAATAAATTTAATTCATTTCGTATTGTTCTGATAAATCTATCAATTATCCCCATTGTTCTGTGGTCTCCTACTTGGACTGTCCTATGTTCAATATTATTTTGTCTAAAATACTCACCCACTTGTCCTTTAAACTCACCACCGCTATCAGATGTAATTCTTTCAGGTAATTCTTTTGTAAAAATTTTCTTCAATCCTTCTAAGACATAACCAGTTGTCTTTTGTTTTATTGGTTCAATCCATCCACGACGACTATAAACATCAATAGCAACTAATCCAAAATTGTTATGAGCATTTCCAGATTTCATTGATACTTTTGACATATCCATTAAATCAATAAATACTTGACTTAATGGTTTTGCTTCTGGAGCAATGATAGTGTTCCATACTTTAGAAGGCTTTGATTGGTCGTGTATTTCAAGTGCCTCTTCAAGTTTTTCTTTTCGTTCTTGCTGAGTATGTTTATTGTCCATATTATATATCAATGAGATTTTCAAAGTCGAATGTAAAAAACAAAAAATATAAGGTTATTACTCCAAAAGGTAAGACAATTCATTTCGGACACTTAAAATATCAACACTATAAAGACCGAATAGGACTATATTCACACTTAGACCATTTAGATAAAGTAAGAAGAAAACATTATAGAGCAAGAATATCTCCAACATGTTGGAGATAAGGAGCAATACGAAATTCAAAAGGAGAATTAACTTATAATAATCCAGAGTATAGTAATTTTTACTCATATCATTTCCTTTGGTGAATTTAAAATTTTAAAAACACTCTATCTATTTCATTATTTTTTTCTTTCTTAGCACCTGAAGACTGATTATATACTTTTACACTCACACTACTAGATTTTTTTCCTTTCCCCTTCTTCGGTTTTGGTGTTTCTTCTTCACTACTCTCGCTTTCACTTTCTTCACTCTCATGCTCAGGCTCTGTTTTCTTCCTTATCTCCAACGCGTTGGAGATATTCTTTTTCTTTGTTCTCTTAGTTTCTACCTTCGCTCTTTTGATTTTCATTTTAGCCATCTTTTCAGCGATAATGTCGGTAAAATCACATTCTTCATCGCTCTCACTGCTTTCTTCTGGTGTATCATCTTGGTCTTTTCCATTAATGATATCACTAGCAACACCCATTTCGGCCATGCGGTTTATCTTTTCCTCCATCTCTTCATCATCACCAACATAAGCATTTCTACATTTTGCTAATTTCTCTTTCGCTATTTCAATCTTTTGTTGCTTTTTGCTCTTTATACTTTCCACAGCCTTACCCCAATTCTTACGACTTGCTTCAGCGGACGGCATTCTATACTAAGATTTTTATATTTTTAGTATTTACAAATTAATTATTTATTTGATATTTATCAACTTCACTCTCATTCGCTTTGCTCATTTACGTTTGTTGATAAACATCGTTTGCCATTAATTTTTTCTTAAAATTTTTTCCGATGTTTTAGAATAAGCGATAGTGCGACAGCACGAAGCGCAATTCTAAAATATCTATACAATGGGTAGTCAATATAAATCCTTACTAGGTTTATCAGAAATCGCAGTTGATAGTCTAGATATTAAAAATTTAGACCTTACCAACACAAACATAGTGGGCTTATACACAGATAGGGTGCCAGAAGATGCTGACCCCGTAAATCTTTATTTTACCAACAGCCGATTTGATGCGAGGTTGGCTTTAAAATCAACGACGGACTTAAAAGAAGGCACTAATCTATACTATACTGATGGTAGTTTTGATGCGCGACTAACTACTAAATCAACCACTAACCTAGCCGAAGGCACCAATTTATATTATACTAATGCTAGGTTTGACACTCAATTAGCAACAAAGAGCACAACCAACTTAACCGAAGGAACTAACTTATACTATACCACAGCAAGGGCTAATACAGATTTTGACACAAGGATAGCAACTAAATCAATAGATGCTTTAAGTGATGTAGTCATAACAACACCAACCGATAACCAACTACTCATTTATAGCACGGGGCAATGGAGAAATGTTGCTTCACCTTTTCTTAGATTGGATGGGCTCGCTATGATGATAGGGGATTTAAATATGGGAGGTTTTAATGTATCAAATGTCGGTAATGTTGATGGTATTGATGTTTCTGCTCTTGATAGTTCGGTTGTAAAACTAACAGGAGACCAAACCATAACAGGGAATAAAACATTTACTACTTATGTGGCCGTAAAAGACTCAAATCCATTAAACACAGGCAAATTATTCTTTAATTACAACAATAATATGGGCTCTATCTATTCGTCGGAGGCAGGTGGTGCCACTGGCTATCCACTAACTATTGTCGGTTCTTCTATACTTTTTGCTCCAACAACAGGGGGTGGAATGACATTGACAAATAATGTTTTAAATTTTAACAGCACAACAGCAATCAGCGGACTGCCCGCACCATTCTATGACGGCGATGCTTCAACAAAAGCATACACTGATACTAAACTAGCAAAGGACGGCACAACGGCTATGACGGGCAGTTTAAATATGGGTGGATTTTCAATAACAAATGTAAATTTGGTTGATGGTATTGATGTATCCACCCTTGATACCGCAGTCGTCAAACTAACAGGAGACCAAACCATAGCAGGAACCAAAACATTCAGCAACATAATAAATGCTAGTGCGGGGATTGATATGAAAAGCCAAAGTATAACAAATGTTAATCTTGTTGATGGTGTTGATGTTTCTACTCTTGATACTTCGGTCGTAAAACTGACAGGAGACCAATCCATAGCAGGGAATAAAAAATTTACTTCAACAATAGAAGTTCGGGGTGCTACTGCTCCAACCGCTTTTGATGGTATCGGTATTGCCTTTGATACGGCAACAAATATAGGAGAGATTGTGGCACAAAAAATAGCAACCGCGGGCTATTATCCGATACAAATAACAGGGTCATATGTTGATTTATATGCGGGTGATAATGTAATCGCGACAGCAACTGGCACTACACTATCTTTAAACAACAAAAAAATAACAAACTTAGCCACACCAACAGCAACAACGGACGGGGCGAATAAAAGTTATGTAGATACATTAGACGGGCAAAATGTGAAACTAACAGGAAACCAAACCATAGCAGGAATTAAGACATATAGCAGTGGTGTTGAAATAACGGGAAATTCAATAAATGCTACAACAAAGGGCACATTCGTGGTTTTTAACTCCACAGCCAATATCGGGTCAATTGCTAGTTTGGATATGAAAACAGCAACATATTACAACTTTGAAATTTCTGCGAAAAAAATAAGTTTTATTATTGATGGGACGATAGTCGGTTGGGTAAATGCTTCGGGGCTAGATTGTAATAGTAGCAAAATAGCCAACCTTGGAACTCCGACATTATCAACGGACGGAGCGACAAAAGGGTATGCGGACACATTGGACGGGCAAAATGTAAAACTAACAGGAGACCAAACAATAACGGGAATTAAAATATTTAATGGAAGTAGAAATGATGTAAGGGCACTAAATTTGTTAAGCCAAGCCGATTTCAATAATGTGGATATCATTAATGGTGGAAATATAACATACAATGGGGCAAGGATATTAAACCAAAACGGAGGAGATATATTCTTTTCACAGACGACTGGTGATTATCAGTATTTCTTATTTACTCTAAATACCGCTACAAGTGGAACCGCAAACCAACGAGGTTATGTATTCACGAATGTAGCATCTGATGTAAAAGGAGCAGGACTTTATATTTCAAAACTTTTGGATAATAAAAGTGCTTCGTCTGACATTGTCCGTTTTAACAATGCGGGCGGTATGCGGTTTTATGGTGCTTTGGATATGAACAGCAACAACATAACGAGTGGCGGAACAATAACAGGAACGACAATTACTTCAACCGCGGGTATATCAACAACAACCGCAACCGCGAGTGGATTAATAACGGCAAATGCGGGTATATCAACAACGACACTAACCGCAAGCGGATTATTAACTGCGACAGGGGGCTCTAGCATAGTCATACAAGGAAATACTAATGGCGGTAATACAAGAGGAATATTTTTGTGGGACACTGGCAATACAAATTATGGTATTTATATGGCTTCAAATGGAGGAGGTGCAAATACTAGAAGTCTAGCGGGAGGGTCTGCGGTTGCAGGCAACGATTTCACTTCTTTTGCTGTTAGATTTAGGGTAAGTAATGCTTCAACCGATGGTTTTATATGGGAGAACTCTTCCGAACAATTGTTAATGTCATGAAACGGGGCAAACGGCACTTTATGGACAAAAGGGTTAATAACGGCTAGTGCGGGTGTATCAACAACAACATTAACAACGAGCGATAAAATAACAACAGCACTAGGTAAGCCGATAATCATAGGCAACTCAACGAAAGGAGTAGGAGCGACAGGTGGTTTAGAAATATACGGAACGGCGAGTAATGTAGCAGGGCCACATATACAGGCAATAACTTCAACCGATGCCTATCCAGTTTTTCAACAACTAAACTGGGCACACGACAATGTCAATTTAAGTTTTGATGCTTATTTTGATGGCACGAACTGGAAATCAAGCCACAGCGGTTCAAACTTTCTAATTCAAAAAGGTGGAAAACTCGCTTTTTATTATAATTCAGGAACAGCGGTTGGAAACAATATATCTTACACTGAGGCGATTAATATTAATACGTCGGGAGAGTTAGTTTTACCAACAGCATCCAGCGGTAATTTATTAATACGAAAAAGACCCGCTTCTACAAACGACCCGCAACTATTTTTTAAATCGGGAGGATATACGAATTATGGTGTAATTGTTTCTTCAACTGGTTTGCTTCATGCTTGGACTACTTCAAACTCTACTACTGGTGAGCCGTCAGGCAGTTATAATTATATTCCGCTTAATGGTGCTTGGACAAACTCCTCGGACAGGAGGCTAAAATCAGATATTAACACATTAGACTGCGGTGATTGTTGCGATAAACTAATGAAAATAAATTGTTGTTCATATTATTGGAAATCAGATGAGAAGAAAGAAAAAAAAGGCCACGGATTTATTGCGGACGAAGTCAAAAAAGTATTTCCTGAATTTGTATCTGAAAGTGGAATGAAAGCAGAGGATGGAGACGGCTACCTTGAAGGCATAACATATACAAGTTTTATACCGATATTAGTCCGTGCTTTTCAACACGTAAATCTCAATCTCCGACGTGTCGGAGATTTACTCGTTGGAGATAGGGATAATCTCGGACATGTCCGAGATAGGGTGATTAATTTAGAGAAAGAAAATAAAACTTTACTTAATATATTACAAGATTTAACCAACCAACTAGCAGAAATACGAGCCGTTGTGTATCCAACCAATGGCTAATAATACAACCAGACTTCACAGACCACCACCTATTATGGATATGGATGGCGAACTAACTCCAGAATTAAAGTCCCGTGTTCTTGAAGTAGAACTAAAAACAGAAGAGAAAAAAATTGAAAACGAGATAGAAAATGAATGGAATTGTTGTATGACTAATAAGAAGACTGATAGCAGATTGATTAAATATCTCTTTCAAATGACTATAATCATTGGAATAATGATCTTATGTTTAGTGAAATTAAGCGAAAAAAACCTCCCCTGCGAAACTGCGAATGTCTATGTCGGAATACTCACACTTTTGGTGGGTATAGTGCTTCCATCGCCTTCTTCAAAGAAATGAACATTCATATATATGTGTCATATACCAAGACGAACTATCGCCAGCACACATTAAAGGCATGGCTTCATCAAAACTTATACACCAATCTGACATTGGTTTGTAAATACATTTAAATTTAGTATCTATACCTTTTTGAATACAATAAACACAACTTATATTCTTTTTTTCACTTATCCGTGAGTAAAAGTCGCATGCCGTCCGAGCAATAGTTGAGCACACAAATAATAATATTAATAACATTTTTATATATTATATTATATAATTTATGAGTGAGTTCAAATACCAAAAGATTATTTTTCTGAGCAATGATTTTGCGGGAGGAAGCAAAACATTTAATAAGAATATCCAAATGTCATTCACACCTACCAAAATGAATGTTAAGTTTATCCACTATATGAACGACCAGACAGAGACGAAAACCAGAATTTTTTACATGGATAGAATTGGAATTATTGGAACATTTGCTGACAGCACTACAGCAAACATTTCAAATCTCGGTTATAATTTGGGTGTCGTCGGATGGACGGACGGACAATATACATTTAAAGTCATTGAAACCGACAGCGGAAATATTGACACAGGAAATTTAGCGGGAAGAATTGTTGTGTGTTTGGAATTTCTTGCTTAATAATATATATGATGCTTAAGATAAACAATGTCAAGGTGAAGCCAGTAAAACAAGAGGGTGATGGAAATAAAAAAGCCAAGGGTTATAAATTATTCAATGAGCCGTATGCCAACATATTTCTACTTGCCCGTAAGAAGAGCGGTAAGACGACAGCACTCTTTGAAATACTGAAACGGACAACAGACAGAAAAACACGTATTGTCATTATCGCTTCAACAATTCACAAGGACTACATTTATAAAGCAATGGTTAAGCACTTTAAGAACAGAGGCAACCCAATGGCAATTTATACCTTTCTCAAATCGGATGGTGTGAATATTATTGATTACGAGTTGGACAAACTGAATAAACAGGACGAAAATCTCCATCATGATGGAGATATACATGAAGGAGAAATTAAACAGGATGATGAAGAGCCAATGGAGAAGCCGAAGTTTCTTTATTTTGGAAAAGAGGAGAAAACTAAAACAACAATTGAAAAAAAAGAGAGACCTTCTAAGTATGTTACTCCAGAGGTTGTTTTTGTTTTGGATGATTTAGGAAGCGGATTAAGAGACAAGTCCGTAAGCGATTTGTTAAAAAAGAACAGACACTATAAATCAAAGGTGATTATGTCTAGTCAGTATCTGAACGACCTACGACCAGAAGCAATTAAGCAGTTAGATTATCTATTAATCTTTCCAAGCCAGTCTCAGGATAAAATGGAACTCGTGTATAAACACTTAGACTTATCTTTTGATTTTGATTACTTTCTTCAAAAGTATCACGAAGCAACAAAGGAGAGATTTAATTTTCTTTATGTTTCAAGTGTTGATGATGAGTTAAGAAAAAACTTTAATTTTCGTTTGAAATAAAAAATTATAATTTTATAATTATTTTTCTGTATTATATATGCCAGTATCACCAGTGATAATTTCACAACCATCAGGATATAACATCGGATATAATCCATCAATGCCACAGAAGGGAGGGAAAAAGAAAACTAAGAAGAAGGGATGTGGTCAAAAGGGAGGAAAGATTAACTGGGCAAAGGTCGGAAAAACTGCCTTGGCTGTTAATAAATTCCTTCGCGATAATAAGGTAATCTCTAGGACTGCGGGGGCATTGAGTAGTGTTGGGGTGCCTTACGCGGGTAGTGTTAGTGCTACTGCCGCAAAACTTGGGTATGGTAAGCAACGAGGAGGTGCTGTAAAGTTCCGTTGATATTTGTAAATCCACACTCTCATCCAATGTTGAATTTTCAACATATCATTCATTTTCGTGTATCTTTGTTTTTGACTACTTCAAAAACAAAAACATTTTACAAACATCGTTTCAGATTAATTTTTTTAATAAAGAAAAATAGATGTTTTAGAATAAGCGGGAATGCGAAGCATGGAGCGTAATTCTAAAATATCAAAGACTAAGAATGTGAAAAGGGCGAAAGTCCGTCCACCACGAGTTTATAGAAATAAGAGCGGGAGGCCATATATTATCCAGAAGGGTAAAAAATATTATCTTAATTTTGGTAAGAAAACAAATGATTTAAGCACATTACAAATCGTTAAACTTTTTATGAAATATATTAGCAAACCAAAGTCGCAAAGGGCTAGCCGCAAACCAAGGGAAAAAATAATCAAATCTGATTTCAATCGTCTTGAACACGAGAACCGAAACCAAATACAAAGCAACTTACAAAAGAAATATGAGTTAATACATGACGAGGAAGAAAAGGAAAAGAAGAAAAGGGAGGATTTAGAAGAAGAAAAGAAAAGGCTAGAACGAAAAGACGTAGCAGATGTGAAGGAAAGGCAGGATGAGTTAGCAAGGATACACCGCAATGAACTATCCGATATCAAGGAACGACAAGAGCAAAAAGACAGAGAACTAAGGAGGGAGCAAAAACTCATAGAGGATTTACAATACGAACAGCAAAGGAACCAAAGATTGGCTATTATGCCACCGCCACAGCAGTATCAATATATCATGCCACAACAACAGGGACAACCACAAGCCCCAAATCTCCAACACGTTGGAGATAATCAGGGACAACCACAAGCACCAGCCTTACCTAATTTAGGAGATAAAGCACCATTGAAAACGAAAGAGCAATATGAGGAAGAAAAAAAGCAAAAGCAGAAAGATATTGAAACACTGAAATTAGCAGGATATACAGATAAGTTCATAAAAAAGATGAGTCTCAAAGACTTACAAAAAGCCAGTCAAGATATTCAGACGGCTATAGCCACAGCGACATCTTTAGAGGAACAGAAAAAGTTAGCAGAAGAATATAAAGAAAAACTTGAAAAGGAAAAAAAGAAAGCGGAAGAAAAGGGTAAGCATCTTGAAAATTTACAAATTAATCAATTTTTAATCTCTGGATTTTCAAAAACTTATCACCCAACCATTACCATAAAAGAGTTAGCACAGGCTTTAAAAAAGAGACTAAATAATGATGGTCATAACAAATTAAATTACAAAGACACTTCAAATTGGATTATTAACATGATTAAAAGGTTTAATATTGATGTTGGAAGTGAGGTGAAAAACGTAAAAAGAAAAGTGGCGGATTATGCTAGATATGAAGAGTATATGGGCACTAGTGAGCAAAAAGGGAGTGGAGCAAAGACATTAGAAGAATTAATTGATAAGGTATTTTCAATAGCGAAAATAAAAAAATACTTAGCCCGCAAAGATTGGAAACACACAATGAACAAACATGATTTTGTAAATACTCTAACTAACAAAATGACAATAGACCCAAATGTAGATAAACAAGTTTCAGCGGATTTAAATGTTGATGAAGGGATGCCACCCCCTACAATACCCCCTACGATTACCGCATCATTAGAACAACCACAGCCAGAGCCAGATGAACAACAGCAAGAGGAACCACAACCACAGCAACCAGAAAAGCCAGTTGACGATGTTTATCAACAAACGGGAATGAGTGAAACGAATGAGAGTGTAGTTGATAAATATCGGGGACTAATGACTAATGAAATAGATGACATAATGAAAAAATATGGATGGTATCTCGGAGCAATAGCCAGTGATGAAATCTACAAACTAAATCCAGAAAAAAGAAAGCGATACGGATTTATTATGAATTTGGACAATCACAAACAAGCGGGGTCTCATTGGATTGCTATATGGGTAAGTCTTGATAAAGACAGAAGTGTTGAAGTGTATGACCCTTTAGCACTTTACCAACCAACGGAAGACTTTCAACAACAAATGAAACGACTAATTGACAAAAGCCACCCCGATAGTTATTTATTAATGAAGGTTAATCAAGTAAAACAACAATCTGACACAACCGACACATGCGGATGGCACTCAATGAGGTTTTTAATGGAGCGAGCGAAAGGCAACCGCTTTAAGTTTGCTAGTGGATACACAGACTTAAAAGAAGAAGAAGCGGAAAAGTTGAAAGCACAGAATGGGTATGGAGATGGATTTAATACCTATTTGTAAATTCACACTCTCGTAATCTCAAACTTGTTTGAGATACCCCGCAACTCTCGTGTGTTTTACAAACTTCATTTTGAAAAATATATTTAATAATATAGGAAAACGATTTTCTAAAACCAACGAAAGCGTAGCGAAAGTTGGAATTTAGAAAATCAATGGAGTATAAGGGAGGAAGAAGTTCTGGTATCTATTATGTCAATAGTAAAAACAGGATAACAGGCACAGATAGCGACTTTACACACGAAATAAACTTAAAATCACTGGACAATCCCACACATTGTAAAATACTTCATATTTATGTGCCGAAGTCGTATTACTCCGTAGCCTCTCCATATAATACTTTTACATTATCTGAAGACGGGTATGAGGCTTTAATTACGATACCTGAGGGAAACTACACAATGAACAATCTAAAAAATAAGTTGTCGGAGATACTAACCGCAGACAGCCCAAATAATTATACTTATGTTGTATCCAGTAATAATACCAACATAGAACCAGAAGATGGCAAATTAACATTCAGTGTGTCAGAGAATAAAGGTATTCAACCGCGGTTTATATTTGATAATGATACCCGTATTCACGAAGTAATGGGTTTTGATAGAAATTCCACATATTTCTTTGCCAATGATTTTATTAAATCACCAAATGTAATTATTCTAACTGGCGAAAAGACTTTATACCTTCAATCGGACTTAGTTGGTGAAGGAGATAATCACGTGCTACAAGAAATATACACTGCCAACGAAATACCATTTGGAGCCGTTATATACGACGGAAGCGGGTCTGAGTATGGTAAGAAATTATCCACCAGTTCAAATAATGTATTCAGGTTTTATCTTACAGACGAAAACGACCAAGCAATTAATCTTAATGGGTTAGGTATTGTAATGACTTTGTTGATTTACAGGGAAACAAATTATTTTAATTTATTTACATCCTTTTTCAATTTATTAAAATCTAGATGATATTTGAAAATCCACACTTACATCCAATGTTGAATTTTAATTAAAAAATCAACATAACGCTCATTCTCGTGTATCTTTGTTTTTGACTACTTCAAAAACAAAAACATTTTTCAAACATCGCTTTTACTTTTCACGATGTTTATCAATATCTCAAACAAGTTTGAGATTACGGGAAATCTGGCGATTAGCCAGATAGGAGTGAAGTTGATAAATATCAATTAATTAATTTTAGAATTATTTATTTTTTTCTATAAATATATTCTTGTGAATTAGCAAACAATCTAGATAGACAACTGCCTAAAAAATCAAAAACAAAATGCCAACTCAACACGGCGGAGAATTAGACTTCAGTAAGACTGACTACATCAGTGCTTCTTATCGTTTGAATAAACTTGCTCCACGTGAGGGCTCTGGAACCTTTGAGGTCACCACTGCTGGTGGGCAAGAACGATCATTTGACCTTATCAGTCGCCCGTTCAATCTCGCCCGCTCTTATTTGAGTTTTACTTATACTATGAGAGCTGGTGGTGCTAACACTTATTCAAGAATTTTTATGGACTGCCTTTCACAAATTAGCCAGATACAACTTCAAACCCGTAGCGGTGTTTATCTGTGCGACGTTAACAACCTTAGAAATGTGACTAAAATGCTTTGGAAACCTGAAATGAGTCTTCAAGATTTCTTAGACCTTCCTAATCATGATAATATTATCGGATATGGATGTATGCTTCAAAAGTGTAATGCTAATGGAAAGATTGATATCAGTGCCGTTGAAGCTGCTAGAACCAACTTTCGTGCGATGACAGATGGTGCTGATAACGTGGCGGCAAGAACTCTTGCTATGTTTGCCGAACCACCGATTTCTGCTCGTCGTCACGATGATGCTGCTTTGACGACTGGAGTTGGAGCACTATCTGCCGTAAATGTTAATTACAACGAGGCGAAGTATCTTGTGGGAAGTGGAACAAATGCTGCTTTGATTATTAATGTTAAAATTCCTTTGGGTATGATTATTAACACTATTTTCGCACTTGATAAGACTATTATGTTTCCAGAGATTTTGACTATGCGAATTGTGTGGAGTGCTACTGACAGAACTGGTTATACGGTGACGAATGGTGCTGTTACTGCTGTTAACACAGCAAATGTTGGTAGTGCTAATATGGCTGTAAGTGCTGATGTTACCAATCTCGCCTTGTTTCTTGCGGTTGAAACGAACCCTGATGTCATTCAATCAATCCAGCAGAAGATTGCTAGCCCCGAAGGTATGAACTTCAATATTGATTATCCATATGTTTATAAGAATTCAATTGGAGCATCCACAACACAAAACATCATTATGCGATTTGACAGAGGACACGGTCGCCGTTTGAAGAAGATTTATCACTCAGTTTTTAACAACGAAGAAAAAAAGAATACTGCTTATGACCACGATAACCGCGCCGCCGCTAAGGTCGTTAATTTTTACACTACTCTGGATGGTGCCCGCCAGCAAGAATTCAACATTGATTGTGCTACTGAAGAAGACTATATGTACCTGAAGCCAAAGGTTGAGGGTTCGGCCTTGTTGAATAACGATGTGTATAAATACAATTGGTTCTGGGTTGATGCTTGGGATAATACCCGCCCGCTATGGAGCAAAGACCAAAATGAAATCAGCGGTTTAAGTCTTGATACTGAGCGACGATGGGAGTTTATTGCGACCACCGCGAATGCTGCCTACAACCACTACACCGTGGCAATCACTCAGCGGGAGGTTCAGGTTAAGGCAAATATGATTACGATCTCATAGATATTTGTAAATTCACACTTTCGCTTCGCTTTCGTGTGTTTTTCAAACATCGTGAAAAGTAAAATATTTATTTTTTGGTATTTAAAAAATCGGCGTTTGAGAATAAGCGTAAGTGAAACGAGAGCGCAATTCTCAAATGACTACACACCAGCGAAATTTAATCGCACAAAATCCAGACGGCGAATTTATAAATGTCAGTGTTGGATACGATGGTAATATTGAAACAAATAATTCAAAAACCGCTTTTGGTGAAGCAGTAGTAGGTCAATTAACACCAGTATTACAAGAAATCTTTCCATATACCATTAATACTAGGATATGGACAAAAACAGAAACAAAATCGTCTGTGTCATTTTTGAATAATATGGCTGAATTGAAAACAACTGCTAATGCAACGGCAGATGCTGGATTAGTAAGTAAAAGGAGAATAAAATATAGAACTGGAATGGGTGTCCTTGCCCGCTTTACTGCTATATGGACAACGGATGATACAAAAGATTACTATTCATTTATTGGAATAGGAAATGATCTCGTTGATGGATTTTATTTTTACAAAAATCAAGCAGGAATGAATATCGCGCATCTTAAAGGAGGTGTTGCAGTTTATATTGACCAAGAAGACTGGGACGACCCATGCGATGGTAATTTTGCTATGCCGAACTTAGACTGGAGCAAAGGAAATGTATTTCAAATTCAATTTCAGTATCTTGGGTTTGGTGCTATTAAGTTCTATATTGAAAATCCCATAACAGGATTATTTCAATTAGTTCATATGATTGAGTATGCGAATGCGAATGAAGGTGTAAGCCTGCGAAATACAACATTACCTTTTACGGCAGTCATGAGAAATGATGCAAAGACTGGAATACAAATTCTTAAAACAGCGAGTGCTAGTTTATTCATTGAGGGAACGAATACGATAAACACAAGTATAACAAACGAAGTGGAAGGAAGTAAAGCAGCAAACACCACTGAAAGTCCTATTATTAGTATAAGAAACAAAGCAACATTTGATGCTGGCGGTGCTAATTTAGCAAATTATTCAAATGTTTATCCCACTTTGATAAGTATTACGAATGAAGATACTAAGTCGAATGTCGTCAGAATGGTATTAAATGGAACACTAACTGGAGCAGGTTTTGCTGATGTTGATTCTAAGTATTCAATTGTAGATACTGACACAAAGGCGAGTGCTATCGCAAACGGAACAACAATTTTTAAACTATATGTAAATTCTCAATCAACTCAACAAATCAATCTTAGAAACTATGATATATACCTATCACCGAGTGATGTATTGACTTTTACACAGAAGTCTGTCTCTGCTGGTGGAGGAGGAAACATCAATATTATTGCTAACTTCATAGAAGACCACTAGATATTTGCAAATCCACACTCCCGCTAACGCTCCCGTGTGTTTTGCAAACATCGCTTAAAAGTAAATAATAAAAAAAAATAAACGGGAGGCGATGTTTTAGAAATAGACGATAAATCTTGCGATTAGCAAGATAGAAGTCTAATTTCTAAAATATCAGAGGTATTTTTTTACCGCATCTTTGTTATTAAAATAAGGTTGTTGAATTAAATATTCAAGGTATGGTTTATCAATCTTAGCGACATCTTCAATTTTCATTTTTTTATACTTACCATATTGAAGAAAAATGTCTGCTTCATTTTTTTCTATCTCTCCAATCTCAAACTTGTTTGAGATTTCTATGTTAGCCTTTATTTCAGTAATCCCCGTTTCTTTCAAATCAGCAGTCGTAAAAGAAGTGCTTTCTTCCTCCATCATTTTCGTCAATGTCTCCTCTAACGGAATAACTACTTTAACATTATCGTCCCTTGGCTTGTATTGCTCATAGAAAGATACAATGTCAGGCTTAGTCCATTTAATAGTGGGTTTCTTAACTTCGCTGTCAATGTTCCATTTTTCAATTTCATTCAAGTAGTCCTGCTTGGTGCTCAGGTCGGTCATTGATATATATACTACAAAATAATTTTATTGTAAATATTTTTTTACTTCTGCCTTAATGTCGGTGAATTTATCAAACCAAGGCTGTTTCATAACCCATTCAAGGTATGGCTTATCAATAACCGCTATATCTTGAATTTTTTTACCTTTATATTTACCAAACGGAAAAGTATCCTTTGGCTTGCCCGCCCGTGCCTTTTCAATTGCCTTTATTTGTTCTTGAATTACCTTTTGGATATCTTTCAATGTGAAGGTTTCATTTTTATTTTCAATCGAGAGTTTCTCAAACTTCTCGCATAGTCTGGTGAGGGTGGTCATAGTATAGTATAGGGTATATATTTTATAGAAAAAAATTAATTATTTAATTATTTATCGTTTATTTTAATAGTAGCCGAATGGTCTCGTTTCAATTGCGTTATCAATAACTCCTATAACCTGTCGTTTCGTGTATGTATAACTAAATATTTTTTCTAAGTATTCGCTTGTTATCTTTTTCTTTTGTTTGTCTCTTGTTATCTTGCTGTTTTCTACAATCACAACCTTACCAGACTTCTCAATTCGCTTAGCAATACATTTTTCTTCATCTGTTTTCAATAGTTCTAGTAATTCGTTTTTTCCTTTCTCATACAATTCAGTGTTCTTTAGTCCCAAGCCACAACTGATAACACTTAACATGTTAGGTAGGTTTAATGCTTTGTTAGTCTCATAGTTCATGCTGAAACCCTTTACTTTCATACAGGCTTGCCCATTATCCAATACATATGCATAACATTTCGGCCCACCCCCAACAAAGGTTTTTATTTTAGCTCCACCTAATTCATCAGTCCATTCACCTAATAATTCACCTGTTTTTTCTTCTACTTCTCCTTTTGTTAAGTCAGTAGTATATATTACACTATCGGTATCGTGGTATAATATTCTGTATCCTAATTTGTCCATCTTATCATAAAGTCTCATTCTAGCGTGGCACGTAGTAAATAGAGCAATAACAATATTTGTTTTAATGGGGTCGCTCACCGCGTCCTGTTTTAAGTCATAACTTGCTTCTACTACATCTTTATTAACTATATTAATATTAATGTTGTCAATTGTCTTATCGTTCATTAGTTTGTATAAATCATCTTTTTCTCTGATAAATTTAGTTTGTGTTTTATTTTGCTTTTCTCCAAATTTTCCCCATAAAGAGTTTAAGCACAACTTGGCTACAGCTCTTCTTCCAGAGTTCTTTTCTATTTTATCTTTATCCATTCTAACACCCATTTTAATTTCCATATTGTCAATGTACCGATTTTTATCTTCATCTGTAATACAATCCTTAGGATAACCTGAACTTTCCTGTTTTACCTTAATAAACGTTTTAATGTATTCTTTGAATAAACTATCACTTTGTTCAGCCCAGTTCCACACTTCATATACTTTCATTAATTTGTATCCTTTGTCAAGTGCCTTATAGATTTCTGGAGTAGCCCATGTTCCTGTTAATGCTCGCTCATTATCCGAGTGATCACATTGGCCGTGGTGTCCTGTCATCCCGCACTTATCGCATAGGTAATACATCATCTTACCTCTGTCTGCTTTTGGTAAGACTGGATGAATTAAGCCCTTAGGAGGTAGCATTTTTGCTTTTACAATTCCGAAATAGACTTTATTAATAATATTCATTGCTACTTGTTTTCTTTCTGTATCATTCTTTGGATGTATGATTTCATGGTGCCCTGTCGGATAAGGGTCATAATACATAACAGCGGGATACAATCCTGAGACATCAATGTAATTAGCATATTCACTTTCATGTCTTGATTTCCAGTATAATGTGAGAGCATTAGTTCTGCCTCCAAACATTGCTTCTCTCGGACTTAATCGTTCTTGCTCCATAATTTGTTCATTTGTATCTTCTGCCAATACTTGACTTGTTCTAGATAGTCTCCATTCGCATTCCCAAATAGTAATGACTTTGGATACTCCGTAGAGTTTGCTCAATAAAACTTCTCTTGACTTTGTATTTTTATATAGTTCTCCCATAGTCTTATTTTTCTTAATATTCATTGTATTGCTGTTATAGCACTTCTGACATCCGTGCCAATGACATCCATAAAACTCATAAGCGACGTTTTTTTTTGCCGTCCCATCCATCTACGTATACATAGGAGGGGGTTTCACCCCCTACCATACCCCCAGAGCGTCGCGGAGACAATACATTGGACTGCTTTGAGTTGAGGTAAAACATTTTTTCACCTCCATTGAAGGCATGTTTAATGTCAGTATTGTCTAATCTACTACGATATGCTAACCATTCAACACATGCCCGTGAGGTCATCCTGTTTTGCTTTTCATTCTTCAATACAGCAATTGATTTCTCAGGCATAAATTTACCACGATATAAGGCCATCACACAACTCGCAATTGTTGTATATCTAAAAGGGTCAATACCGAATTCTAGAAACGAGTTTCTAAACATCATACAGCCTCGTCTCAATATATCAACATCGGAATGGCAATACTCAGCAATTTCTTTTTTCATGTCAAAGTGATTGTTGATACTAACTTGCTCATCATACCAATTTAAGAATTCCTGTCTTTTATCTCCTTTCATTGTGTTGTATCCGTAATGTTTCTTATGTGGCATAACACCTACATAATTTTGATTTTTTGAAGTATTGAAGAAATGTGGAAAGTAGCCTTTTTTAAGTTCGTTCAATCCAAATGTCTTAGGAAAATCAGCCAATGGCATCGGAAGAAAACTTAGACTATCAATCAATCTAAATTTCTTATGTATCATCATCATAATTTTACCGCCTTGATAAATGACAAATGGCGCATGTCCATTATCAACTAACCACTTGAGAATAAACTGACAATCGTAGCCTCTGGCGTTATGTGCTATAAATGTATAATCATTATGCTTGATATCAAATATCCACTTACAGAAGTCATCAATATTCTTGTGAATTATTGGTGTGCTGTCGTTGAAATACTGGCTTTCAGTATGATTAACGATATGTTCACCTGTGTCTTGTGTTGCCTCAAAATCAAAGAATACATATTTTTCTGTTGGCGTTAGGATTGCTTTTTGAGATATTTCGCATTTGTGTTCTAGTGGTTGTATTTCTTTACAATTACGACACTTCGCATATCCGCATTTATGTCCATCTTTAGTTTTATAATTTGTTCCGCATTCCTTACATTTTGCTTTTTCATCGCACATATTAGAAATGTTCTTATTCTCCAAAGCATCCTTTTTATGGTTGATATAACATTGCTTGTTAGGAAAGTTTCTACAACATTCTTTACATTCAATCCACTGAGATTTATCTTTTATACCTTGACAGCCAGATACTCCGCATATATTACATACAAATTCGCACGAGTGTGTGTTCATATATCCTCTTAGGCATAACTCACAGAAGTTCTTTTTACTTAGCATAGACTTCATATTAGTTATAGCATCGTAATGTCCTTCTGTTTTGAGAATATAAAGATTAGTAAGCCGTTCGCCGCTGGCTTCAAGTAGATATGTTTTATAAACGATTTTGTCAGGGAATTCAACAATAACCAAATTATAGTTAATGTAATTAGCAAATATATTAATCTCTGGAATATCACAGACATTTTCAATAACATTTGCTTTCTCATGTAGTTCTCTTGCCAATTCTTCTTGTATCTTTCTTCCTTTCATAATCTGTGAATATTTTTCATTATTTTCTTTTTTTGCTCGGACTACAACAATTGCCCTTGCTAAGCATATGTTATCGGTGTTGTTGATTTGGATAACCCCTCTTTTCTTATAGATATCTAATTTGTTAATAACTTGTAGCCTTGTTCCTCCTGTAGGCATCTTAATAGATTTTAATACAAACTTTAAATTATCCATATTTGCTCCTTTTTCATCAGTATAAAGGCTTTCATTACTTTGAAATATATTAGATAATCTTTCTAATACATCTTCAACAGAAATTTCGTTAATAGTTTTCATACCTGTTGATACTGCTCCATAATGACCATTTATAAATTCAATACTTAAACTGACTTTACTATTTGGTGGATGTCTTTGAATAAAATCTTTTAGGATAATTCCAATAAAATTTATTACATCTCTAATAGTGAATGAATGAAGGTTTCCAGTAATCCTCACTTTATACTGGCTCTCATTAATTCCGAGTTTGTGTTCTTCGCTGTTGTCCCGTAATATATCATAATTACCATATCGCATCAAGTCTCTGACATTCTCCTGTCTGATACTTTGAGAAATTGCAATAGGCAATGGAGGAGCAATAGGAATATTTTGTTGTCGGAAGTACGAAACACCTCTTACTCAGTTTAAGTAATTTTGGGCTGTTGGCGTATCAATCCGTATATACCTATTACTTGGTTGAATAAACAGCGCATCATGTCCCCTAACATGTTTAATTTCATAATTTATCTTATATTCCCTTAGTTTGTCTAGCCGATAGACAACACCTTTGTAGTCGTGTGTGTCCATTTTATATACTAAGAAATATAAAAGTTTGAAAATTAAATAATTAAAGTATGGGTTGTGATTTTTGACAGATTACCTCTTTTATATAGTGTTATAATTCTTATCCTTAACATGAATTAAAAATTATGACACACCATAGAGCGCCGCGGAGACAACACATCAAAAAAAATAATTTTCTCTTTTTGATTTTTGTTTTGAAAGTAGAAGACACTACTTCATTCTGTATGAGTTATAAGAAGCATTGTATGAACTAGAATCAATTCTTTGGCTGTTTGGATAAGTGCCACAATTACAATTATTTTCAGACCTATTGCATGTATCGCATCTATCTTTTGTTTCTAAGTATTTTTTATGTTTTAATGTTTTCTCATGAATTTCTTTACCTCCTACTTCTATTGTTGAGCCACATTCGCATGTATATTTTTCTTGGCCTGATGAAATTTTACTTGAAACTTTCATTCCTTTCATCCATAGATCGTGATAAACAGATTCAAGATGTCTTGATTTATATGTAATTGCTGTTTCATAACCACACTCACACTTAAATTTTTTCTTGCTCCATATTTTGTTATAGTCTCTATTATATTGTAATTTATTCTGTTTTAATCTTTCATCATTATATTTCTTCCAGAGTTCATATTTTGGCTTTATGTTTTCTTCATAAAATTTGTTTGCTTGCTGTTCTGCTTGTTCTTTATTTCTTTGTCCATTAATACAAAAGTTTTTTACTTTATTTTTACCTTCTTCATTCCATTTTACAACTACCCTTGGACTCTTTGTCTCTTCAAAAACATACACACCACCCTTTGTTATTTTCTGTGGAATATTGCTCATATTATATAGTGATATAATTCTTATCCTTAACATGAATTAAAAATTATAACACACTCACAGATAACCTGAATACCTCCTATCTCTGACGTGTCAGAGATTACAGACAAGAATATATCCAACATGTTGGAGATATGGAGATTGGGTGCCACCAGATGGCTATTCTAGATGTTCTATTTCCGTGAATATCACCATGCGCCAGTGCGCCAGCGTTTTGGCGCAGTGGCGCAGAGGTTGCGCCAGAATTTCGTTTTTTTGGCGCAGTGATTTTTAGAGTGCCACCATAAGACACTATAAAAAATTTGGAGACATTGATTAAGAGGAAGAGAGATAAAGGCTTAAATCTGCTTCTTTTTGAAATCAATAGGAGAGCGAATTTAGCCGTTATCTCTCTTGCTACCCCCCCATGTCTCCAAATGGCGTCTTGTAGTGGCACCTATAGTAGTAACTCACCCAAACCGAAATCCACCACACGGGAGTGGTGGAGGGGGGCGCCAACATATACTGTGCTGGGGAAAAACCATATAATGTGGCATGGCAATCATGGTGAATCTCATAGCTATGATAGATGCAAGAAGTACTGCAAGATGATGCATGAGTACTTGCATGGTGTGATGCATGGTGTGATGCTGTGATGTATGGATGGAGGACAATCCCCTAGCCCCTTGCTGCTCGCTTTACACTTGACCGTGGAAATTGAATCGACGGCGGCCCGGCCTGACTAATAAAAAGGCTCCGTGACTCTATCTCTCTTTTTCTTCACTTTTATTGAGAGAAAATTTTTACAATTGGACTCAGGGAACGTCCACGTGAAAAGTATAGCTAGTAAGTTATACCTTTATCAAAGGTGGAAACCTAGTTATTAAGTTGAGCGTATTAAGGAAGATATTAATTTTAAAATGTATTCAGCGGCTCAGTATTAATATTTCTCTCTTCTTCTTCTATCAAAGGTGAAAACCTAATTATTCAGTTGAGCGTATTAAGGAAGATATTAATATTAAATTAGTATTCAGCGGCTCAGTATTAATATTGTATTATAGTTATTAAAATTAATATTTTTGCATAGATATATTATTTTTGCATATTTCTCTCTCCTCTCTCCTCCTCCTCCTCCTCCTCCTCCTCTTCTTCTTCTTCTTCTTCTTCTTCTTCTTCTTCTTCTTCTTCTTTGCCTTTGCCTTTAATTTAATGAAGTTACTTTTACAAGTGACCTCTGGTCATCCATACAAATCGTTAGCCCGAAGGCCATTGATTTAACTAAGACGGTGACCCTTATAATACTAATGTTGAAAATTATTGAAGTAACGTTGCGTTCTTCTTCTCCTTCTCCTTCTTCTTCTTCTTTTTCTTCTTTTTCTTCTTCTTCTTCTTCTTCTTCTTCTTCTTCTTCTTCTTCTTCTTCTTCTTCTTCTTCTTTAATGAAAGCGAAATTGTACAGAGACTTGAGTTCTTCTTCTTCTTCTTCTTCTTCTTCTTCTTCTTCTTCTTCTTCTTCTTTTTCTTCTTCTTCTTCTTCTTCTTCTTCTTTGCCTTTGCCTTTGCCTTTGATTTAATGAAGTTACTTTTACAAGTGACCAGAGCTGGTCATCCATACAAATTGTTAGCCCGAAGGCCATTGATTTAACTAAGACGGTGACCCTTATAATATTAATATTATTAAAGTAGCGTTGTAATATATTAAAGTAATACTTCTTCTTCTTCTTCTTCTTTGCCTTTGCCTTTGATTTAATGAAGTTACTTTTACAAGTGACCTCTGGTCATCCATACAAATCGTTAGCCGCCATTCTTCTTCTTCTTCTTCTTCTTCTTCTTCTTCTTCTTCTTTAATGAAAGCAACATTGTACAGGGAGAAAAGTCAGAACTAATTTATGAGAAGCTAACTTAGTAAAAAATTAATATTAATATAATAACTAGTACTGGAAATTATTGAGGAAGCAGAAATGGGAAAACGAAAGTAAATACGAGGGCAGAAATGAAAGAAATCGAAATGAAGGAAAATAAACTAGGTATGATACTCTTCTTCTTCTTCTTCTTCTTCTTCTTCTTCTTCTTCTTCTTCTTCTTCTTCTTCTTCTTCTTCTTCTTCTTCTTCTTCTTCTTTGTTTTTATTGATAGAAAAATTTTACTATTGGACTCAGGAACGTCCACGTGAAAAGTATAGCTATTAAAGTCATACCTTATCTAAGGTGGAAACCTAGTTATTCAAGCGAGCGTATTAAAAGAGAGTATTGATCGGATATTAGGTGGCTCGATATTAATCTTATTTTTATGTTTGGATATGTTGCGCGATATAGCTTATACTATGTTGTATGTTATTTTAAGCGGATCCTTTATGTATGGCGGCCCCCCTCTTTCCCCCCGCCCCCCCACCCCCCCCCCCCCCTTTTTTTTTTTTTTTTTTTTTTTTTTTTTTTTTTTTTTTTTAATCGCTGAGAAAGTGACTAAGAAAAAATGAAAGAGGGAGGGAAAGTTATAGATATATAGTAATTACATACCGCGCAAAAAAAAAAAAATGTAACGCCAGACTTTCCCCACTTGTTCGCTCCTTGGAGAAGACCTCTCTGAATCTGTCGACGTATACGGTCAACCATGACCCCCAATATATATATATATAATGATTGTTGTTTGTGTTTTAGTAAGTATGTCATTCATGATTTTTTGAAAATATTGATTGATTTTTCATCTGTTATTTCTTTTGGGATTGATTTCCATTTATTTGCAAAGATCTTGGTAAGGTATGGATCTTTGTGGTTGACAGAGAGGCTGCTTTTAGTTGAGTGCAGTGTTTTGTATGAGTGGATGGTGTTGATAGGGGTCAAGGTGTTGTTGTGGAGTGGTCTGTTGAGGTTTTTTGGGGGGTTAGATGAAAGGGTGATTTTCTATGCATACACGGAGGGTGTAGAGGTGGGTGATATCTAGCAGTTGGAGTTGGTCTTGGAGTGGTTTGGTGTGTGCTCGGTAGTGTGTTTTGCAATTATTCTGATTATTTTTGTGTGAATTTTCTGAGTGGTTGTATATATTTCTTTTCGTTGTCATGGGTCCCCCAGATGGAGATGTTTTGTGTGAGGTGTAGGTATATGTGTGTATAATATAGTTGTTTCATTGTTTTTATGTCTAGGAATTTTTTGGCGTATAGTAAGGAGTTGATAGTGGGTTGAAGTTTGCGGATTATGTTCTTGATATGCTGGTCATATTTTAGGTTATGTTGGAGTGTTATGCCTAGGAGTTTTGCTTGTTGGCATTGTTCGAGTGTATGGTTGCGTATGTTTATTGTGATGTTTGTTTTGATTTGTGGAAAATTGTATATGTTCTTTTTGTTGGGTTTGGTACTAGGTTGTTGGAGTGGAAGTAGTTTATTAATTTTGTATTCTGTTTGTGTTTTTCTTGTAGGTTTTTAGGGTGTTTAGCTGTTATTATAAGTGTAGTGTTGTCTGCATATGTGTATACTGTTCCTTGTTGTATAATATTGATTATATCATTTATATAGGTAGGAAGAAGGTGGTGGAGAGTGTGCTGCCTTGTGGGATGCCATGCTTGATTGTGCGTTGTGTGATTTGGCGTATTGTATGTGGGCCTCTTGAATGCGGTTTGAGAAGTAGGATGCAAAGAACTGGACTGTGCCTTCGGCCAAATTGAAATTTCGTCGAAGTTCGAGTAGCTTTGAATGTTCTACTGTGTCGTTTCGAGAGGTCTACATATAG
>WBZZ01005099.1:232500-236283 GCA_019918135.1 Paulinella micropora
AAACCGGGTCTGCATGCTGTTCTCTCTTGCCTCTTTCGCCATGTGTGCTCTTCACTCTTGCCTCTTTCGCCAAAACGTGTGTTCTTCACAGCCTGCTCCACTTGCAGGCGGTTTCACTCGTGGGTACATCGGAATCGGCGCGGAGAGCGGCGGAGCAAGCTTCGAGGTGAAAGAGGGGTCCATCTGCTTACTTCACATTGCGCTTTTCTTCTTCTTCTTCTTCTTCTTCTTCTTCTTCTTCTTCTTCTTCTTCTTCTTCTTCCTCTTCTTCTTCTTCTTCTTCTTCTTTGGGGGGGGGGGAAAAGGGGGATGTCAATATTTTGGTTCTTTCTTCGTGTAAAAAATAACAAACTTTCGCTGCACTTTTTCCTTCATGAGTGTCATTTTCGCCTCTTCGCTGAACTAGGTTCTCTTATGGATATGATTGGGGAGAGACGCCGCCTAAGAATGGTCCACGTGCACTTGCTTGAAATCTTTCTTCTTCTCGATACTACCCGTTCTACCATTTCTCTCTGCTGCTGCTCCTTTTTCCTATTACACTTGCCACTTCTTCTATACGGTGCAGTATGCCACATGTAAGCATACGTAAGGGGCGTACGGTAAATAGCTACGCAGTTTTGTTCTTCCGTGTAGCGATGAATGTGTATATATATGTGCAATGCCCCCCCCCGTTCAGGTTCATGCATGCATGCATGTATGTATGTATGTATGTGTGTATTTATTCATGTATGTATGTGTGTGTGTACGAATAGAAAATTCACATACGCAACCGCAGATATACATACATACATACATACATACATACATACATAAAATCAAAAATACAGAAATCTGCGCAAGTGTATACAGCATACATCTTCTTCTATCTTTCTTCTTCCTCCGCCCTCCTCCTCTTTGCTTCCCTCTTGCCTCTTTCCTTTCCTGCTTGCTTTCTTTCTTTCGTTCGTCCTCTTTGTCTTTCGTTCTAGTGCATAAGTGAAGGAGATAACAAATACACACATGTGTAATTGGTTGTTAGGCTTGCAAGGACCGAACGTGTTTCCTGATCCTTCTCTCCTGTCTGCCGGCTGGGCTGCCAGCTTACATCTACACTTCCGTAGCATGGTGGAGGTGTCTGAGCTGATATGCAGAGCTTTATCCCTATCCTTGCACCTTGATGAAAATTCTCTGAGCTCGTATTGCCGAGATGGTGCGACAATCAGTCTCATGTAACTTCTCGTTCTTTTTCCATGGCTGGTGCATGTAGCAACAAGAAAAACAAAAGACATATTGTGCACAAAGACAGACACTCTCATACCTAAAATCTGTCCCCTCTTCACAGCTGTACATGCACACGAGGAGTTTTTTACATCTTTGCATAATGTGGAACATGCGATCCTACTTTTGGCGAGAATACGTACATATACAAGCTATGGTCTTTATAGACGTTTCAGATATTTCGTCCGCTCAATTGTAGATCTAATTATGTGTACGTCTGTTGCATCTTCTAGGCGTTTGTTTCGTTACTTGCCTTACTCCACAGTGCCGCAGGCTGTGGGGAAGAATGTGATCGGGTCCTCTCCGCACACCGACTGGGGGTTCTTAACCCTAATCTGCCAAGACCAGCCCGGGCTGGAGCTGTGCTTGGAGGAGGCTTCTTCAGACTCCCAGCGAGTCCCCACAGCTAGCTGGCACAGAATCCCCGTCCTGCCGGGCACTATTCTCGTCAATCTCGGCGACTACCTGTCCTTACTTACCAGTGGCCGCTATATTTCCCCGCTCCATCGAGTGGTCAATCTGCAGCAAGAGAGGCTCTCCACCGTCTTCTTCTACTACCCCGGTGAGTTCATCGTGTCTCATGTGTGTTGCCTGCTTAGCCTTTTTATCTATTTTTGCTTTTTCTCTTGTCCCTGATTCTTTCTGGTTGGGTTTTCTGTTTTCAGTGTGCGTGTGTGAATTTTCAATAAAGCAACTTGCTTGCACTTGATCTAGATTACGATTCCAAAATTCCCCTTCTCGGAGAACAGCAGCATTCTACAGTTGGGGCTGATGTAGGATCCGCCACGTCCTTGCAAACGAGAGATGTTTCTGGTCGCATCTCTTTGTTCGCTCAACAGAGGACGAGTGGCGCCGAGCAGGTCTCCGACGACACGACTACTGCTACTGCTATGTTAGCAGGCAGTTTTGGCGATTACATCAAAGAAAAGTGGGATCAGGTTTTTCGTGAGGGATACTGAGCAAAAAACATACTTTGTCACATAACATACTTTGTCACATGTTACTTCCAGGCTCGTCGTAATGCACATCATTATAGCGTAAGAAGTGACACTGCACTATTATTTGTTTTCAACCTTACGCTCACTTCAACGAGTTTTCAATGTGTCAGTGCAACTTGGACATCAGGTTACATACAGGAGCTTCATTTTTTTTGGGTGCTGACAGCCAAGGAGTCAATCAGCAGACGCCGTAGGCTCATTGATTCGGAAGCAGTCCCTTCAATTGTAGCCTTCACCTTGAATGCTTATTTACTTTGATTCATCACTATATCAGTTGGTCAGTTGTCCTTCCGGCTCTGCCTTGAGTAGGGGGTGACGAAAGCCAGTCGTATTTCGGGGTCGAACCACCCAACTCCAAAAAATTGTAGTCATGAACGTCTTCAAGGATGTCAAGTTTTCAGGGACGGTGCTTGGACCACCTGATCTTGTGTCTTGGTGTGGGTTTATGCCACGTGCTTTCTACCACAGACGCGCGCAGCCGTGCAGAACAACTTCGACACGAAGGCCAGATTATGTGGACTTGCATGTTTAGAAATACGCGAATTCAAACAAAAGTATATATACGTACTCACACAATTCACAGTGGCACACATAGACTGAGGTGACATACACATTCTCTCTCTCTCTCTCTGTGTCTCTCTCTCTCTGTCTCTCTGTCTGTCTCTCTCTGTGTCTCTCTCTCTCTCTCTCTTTCTTTCTCTCTCCCACACACATACACACACACACACACTCTCTCTCTCTCTCTCTCACACACACACACACTCACACATTCTCTCTGTCACTCTCTCTCTCTCTCTCTCTCTCTCACACACACACACACACTCACTCACTCACCAACTCACTCTCTTCCCTCTCTCTCATCATCCTCATCCTCATCCTCATCCTCTGAGTCATCCTGCCTCATCTTCATACTCATGATCAGGCCCCATTCTAGTTCATGCAATCTGTATTCATTCTTAGAATCTACTCATACATACAGTATACCAACAGACTGGAACTGGCATAAGTAATGTCATTATTAATAAATATTAATACCGGGTGAGCAGTCATAAAAAGTGGCAGGTCACGAAGTTTTATATCATGATTCGTATTGTATATTTGAAAAGAAATTTGTGGGAATTCCTTTTTTTTTTTTTTTTACATTTATTTATTTATTTATTCATCAAGTTTATTTTATACGCAAACTTGTGACATATTGTAGACCCACGTACACTGTACCGGACAGTACAGAAGAATGACTTTAATAATTAAATTAATACCATGACTAACGGAAACGGAAGACTGGAATGAATGATGATCAGTATTGATGAAAGGTAACTGGACCCACTTTGTGGGGGCACTGTAATGCCCCCAACGATAGCTCGTAAAAAGTCGGTAATACAACCAAACACAGTCCTCAAGAATGAGAATGATGTCTCGTTATATTAGCTCAGTGAAGCCAAAAAGGAAAACGGCAACAGACCAGGAATAAAATGGCATCAGGTCCAATCCGGACAAATAATACTGAAAAACAAGCTGGTGCACCTGT
>WBZZ01005100.1:0-57500 GCA_019918135.1 Paulinella micropora
TCTGGGTTGGCAGGTGCAGACTTCAGCTTCCAACCCAAGTAAGCTCTATCCACAGTCAACGTTTTATGCTTCCCACTCATCTCTACCAATTGCAAGTATTCTATTATTAAAAGTTAATTTGTGAAAAAAAATCATTATTTTTGCAGGTTCTGGTCGAAAAGAATTATTTATTGATGCCTATCCTTTAATACAACCAATTCAATCCACTCCGCTAGTAACCCAATCCTCTGCTCTTATATAAATAAGGATCAAAGATGGGAAAATGTGGGAGACTAGCGGAGCCAAAAACAACCAAGGCAAACACCAGCCAATTTCCTTGGTGCGGCCTAAAAAGTATATCGGTTACTAGGAGTATTATTATCGTTACCAGGTTAATAGGGTTATCATCTAACATTAACAGGCTCTTATTCAACCTGTATTCGCAGATAGATAAATATGTCAGTGCTACTTTAATATATTAATACTTCTGTGTCAGTCCAGACACAATAAGAAGCAGTTAAGTAGTATTAATAACACTCTTAACCTGGTAACGATATCTAATATTGCTAGTGACAGTTACACTTTTTAGACAGGAATATATTATCGTTAGGCCTGACCACGGGAAATGGCTGGTGTTAGCAGTGCCTGCCTGCCCGGTACATAATGGCATTACTCTATGTTCCGGTCTGTCTGTTATCCTTGGCTTGGATAGTATGTTAGGTATTGCTCATTCTTGTGTACGTTAGGTGTGTTATGAGTTGTGTGTGATTAGTATCGTCGTCAATGTCCTGTGCGTTTGTCGATGATGCTGGAGTGTCGACTATAAGATTATCTGTCTCGCCACTGTCTACTTGTGCATTGTCTTCGGTGAAGCTATCTATCTGTTGCTCCCCCTCAAATTCGTCACTCCATGCTATGTCAGCCGTATTGCAGTGTTAATGTGCCTACTTTGCGCAGATTGAATCTGGCATTTCTGACTCCCGGTATCACTCGTTTGCCATCCCAAACGCTATACAGCTCCCTATGTATATCGTATCCTACTAGAGTAACAAATTTGCCGGGCATAGCTCCCTTGACCCATTTTTTGGCCTACATGAATTACTCCTGTGCTACCTATACGTTTGAGTTAGTGCATTGGGCCCGGCTTTCGTCCGAACAATTGTTCGTATGGGGACATACCCTTTTCTAGGACCAGTGGTTGCCGGAAGAATATTCCACAAAGTGGAAGCCGTATGTTCCATTTCATCCCAAAAGTTGGGTGGAAACACTGCATGTATGCGCATTGCGCGAGCGGGTCCTGCGGTTGTTTGGTTCATCAGTTCAGCGATGGGGTTACCATCTTTGTCACCTGTAGCTGCATCTTTCCAAATTATGCCCAGGAATTCTCGTTTTACCTCAATAGGTGCCGTCAATTCCTGGTCACAACGGATTTTCTTAGTCCTATTGTCTGTCTGTGTTTCGAAAAAATTAATGTCTTTTCTTAGACAAGCTATGAACTCGTTCTTGTGGGCGAGATAAAAGTCAAGTGTGTACCCGGAATAGTCGTCGGTTACAGAGAATTTATATCTCTTTCCCGTTCTAGGCATCGTGCGCCATGCTCCCTGTGTGTCTACATGAGAATTTCTGCAGCGTTAGAGGCTCTACGAATGTGATTGACAGCAAATCTAGGTAAGACTTTCGACTTGCTGATCATACACGGTTCGCATAGGGCACATTCTTCCTTTGCGCTTTCCAGTGTCCCTTTTGGACTCACTATCCTATAGCCGGCCGCGTCTGCGAAAGCTGCGGCTTTTGGATAACCGAAGTGTCCTATACTATGGTGCAAGATTTCTATATCTATTAGTCTACGCTTGTCTGTCTTACTGGGGTACTTGACGCGTATAAGACCGCATTGCTATGACTGTCCCTATTCCTATCATCGCTATCTGTGTTGGTGCCGTGATGTGGAGTGGTGCTATCGCTATTTCTATCGTTGTTCTTATGGGGGCTTCCCTCCCCTCTCACCCCAACATGCTTTCAGTCTTGGACACACCAAATGGGACATATCGCTGATTGATTCGCAGCGGCTTATCGTTTTTAGTGTCCCATTGATAAAACATAGACTTAGTTAGTCTCCCCCTGACAAGAATGTCTCTCTGATTTAGCTTTATAGGCTTTTTCAGAATGAACATCTGTCCGTTCTGGTGAATGATCGCACGGTGGTGGAAGTGAATCTCTGATCCATAGGACCAGTAGGGGCAATGTTTATAGGCATAGAAGGGTCGTAGTAGGCCGCGGTAGCTATTACGTGAACTTTAGCGCTCCCATCTATTCTAGCCATCTGCATTATTCCTGCTCTCTTTATCTCTCTGTCTCCTTTGCCTGTTTTGAACTTCACGAACTAAACGCTAGTCATATTTGTCATAATAGAATTATCACGACAAATATACTGTGAAGCTCCACTATTTTGATAAGTGTGGTTGGCTTTGGGTCTCTCTCTTTCGTTCAAAAACACCATGGCCCTATCTCGTACTACTGGTTTCACTTCTCTCTTCGTTTTGTGAGCAACCGTTGCAGAGTCACCCGCGGCATTATGCGCGGCATCTCCGCTTTGATTGTCATCGTCATCGTCCTCTACTTCTTTTTCTTCATCTTCTACTTCCTCTTTCTCATCTACATTTGGATATGCGTCCAATTCTTGCAAGAGTCTGAGTTCGTCTGAGTTTCCTTCATCGTCGCTGTTGTATTCCATCACTTCGTCGTCTTCTTCTACTTCTGACTGTTCTGCATCGGCTACCTCTTCTATTTCTTCTAATGCTTCGTCCTCTACGTTCGTCTTTCGTTCTAGTCTCTCTGTCTGGTTGTTGGCAGGTGGAGTAGAGAAAAGAATGCGTTCTGTGGGAAAAGATGGTTGCAGTGGACTGGGTGCACCAGGTAGTCGTGCTCTCTCTTGTGGAGTGGAGTGCATGAGTATAGGATCTCTCTCTACACTGTAAGGATTCGTGCGTGTGACTCTGTGCTTCACATACACTCCCTCTATCGCATTCATTATGTCGGTGAGAAAATAGTCTTTCTGTTCATCTGCTACCCATACTACCTCTCTGTCTGGCGTCCACTCACATCCCTGTGTCATTATCTCTGCTAGGTGCAACAGGGCATGGAAGTTGATGGGTGAAATGTGTGGATTGGGGCGTGCTTGTACGTCAACTGCTACTAGTCCTGCCTGTCTGAACGCCTTACTAGTTAGATAGTGACCACCTGGGTAAGTTTCTGTTCGTGTGGAGATGTGTGTGCTGTGTTGACAGAAGACGTATCACAAGACCTTTCTGGAATAGGACATACTGGGATGTTACTTTCAGGTATTGGTCTGTCGTCATGTCTGTCTTCGCACTTTTCTGTCTGACTGTTCTGACTTTTCTGATCTGAGGTGGGGACTAAGCCAATTTTTTTTGCGTACTCGAGCGTCACGATATTCAGTTTTGTCGACGGCATTACCTGAAACTCGTGCGACTCTTCCGGTGGGTAATAACTGGTCCCCGCCTGTAACATCGATGGATTGTATAATAAACAGGTCAGTAAACCTTACTCCTTCTGAGTACTTCGAATGATCAATAAAGATACTTTAATGAGAATTATTATTAAGGATAACAGTAACAAAGGTCGAGGTATGATGACGTGGCATTCTAGAAATAGAAATGTGTTTAATCATGACTGATAAACATATTTCTATAACCGTAATATTAGAGTGATTATATCACTAACCTTGTAACTCTGTTCTAGAATGCTCTAGAAACCTTCGTTATTATTATCTGTAGTGCCGATAATTCGGGAATTAGTCAGAGTAAATTGGTAATATATTGTTAGTTTATTATTCCGGTCACTGGTGGCACTGTTACTAAATCTAACGGTTAATTGTGATATTCCAGTTCCATTGAGAGGAATCAACAATAGTAATCATATACTGTATAGTATGTTAACACCCCCCCTGAACTGAATATCACTCGAATTTTAAGAGTCAGAAATCGTAACGCTGGTTGTAAATCTCAAAACATCGCGAAGAAAAGAAAAACCGAGCCTCGCCGGGCGGACAAGTACGTAAAGTATGAGCGAAGCAAGCTCACTACTATAAGACCGTCCACTCTGTAATCAATGTCCATACGCTTCGCGATTGACCTTCAAGTACCAGGACATCAAATCAGCTCCAAGTTCATATGCGTAGATGATGACGAAGTCTGGTTCGTAACGCTCGTAACCCTTCCATTTGTTCTCGCAATCCTCGCCATCCGTCTACGTAACCAACCCCGTAAATATGTGGGACAGGATCCAAATGAAGCTGGGACGCAGATAAAAATCAAATCAAGTCTTGTGACTCGATGACGACGCCTTTTTCTTTTTCTTGCCGCCGGACTTCTGAACAACGCCAACGCCGGCTGCAGGGATGGAGTCCTCGTCAGCTTCCAGGTAGTCGTCGAGTTTAACCATGAATTGGTTAACCAAAGCTCGAAACTGCGGAGTCGGCAGCGGTTTGGTAAATACGTCGGCAAGGTTCTCATTGGACGGGATGTAGCGAACTGAAATGCGATTCTCGCGCACCTGTTCCACCACATAGTGGTGCTTGATGCAAGTGCCTCGAACGAGGTCCATCAAGGCCGTTGGTCCAAACGACGATGGATCCGCGATTGTCTTCATGAATCACCGTCGGACGCGTAATTGGTATCCCCAGCTCATTCAAGAATCTTTGAACCGCAATGGCCGTTCTAGTCGCATTAGACAAGCTATAACCTCCGCGTCCATGGTTGAGAGTGCGACCGTTGTTTGGCGACGGGAGTTCCAATGAATTGGACCCGTCATCATGTGCAGCTCACCATTCCTCAAACGACGTGAAACGGCAACTACCAAAGTCTGAGTCCGAATACGAACTGAACTCAAAACGTTTAGGATCAACCTTGGATGGGAAAAACAATCCCCTCTCCTCCCGTAGGTGCCGGGAAATACGTCCAACCATGGCATACGCGATCCCAGGGTCTTGATGGCCGAAGACTCCCAATCTATTCACCGCAAATGAAATGTGAGGCTGAGTCATAGAGGCAGGCCAAATCAATTCACCCGTTAGCTTCGGCAGGCTCCATTCTCGCAGAGGTGAATCAACAGGAGCAGGGGCGGGTTCCTGAACAGTTGCAGGCGTAGGTGCAGGGTTTGCGTTGCTGTAGCCGCGATCACGTAGCAAACCTCGAATGTATGCCCGTTGATGAATGAGGAGCCAGGAGCCGAAGCGCCTAAATTGCAGACCGGTGAAAACCTTCACATCCCCCAGCGCTTTGTACTTGAATTGCTTTGTCAGTCGAGCCTTCAAATTCTCGTACTGTTGTTCAAGCATACAGAACACCAACATGTCGTCGTTTTCAGAAGCAATACCCATGGTAACGCAGTCGGATCACGAACAAAAGCCGGTGGGAACGATCTGTTATTGTCGGACAGAAAGAATACACATGGGTCAACAGTAGATTGTCGATACCCGAAGAGCCGTAGGTACTTAGCCAGGAAATTATGCAACCGCCGTCCAGCCTGAGGGGAGCCGTTACTACTGTGCTCGATCATGGTTGCACTGAATTTATTGATTAAGGTCATTGACTTTAGTCAAGCTTACATTCATGCTCCAATGGAGGATGTGGTTTATGCAGTACCACCTGACGACTTCAAGAAGCCCGACGACCCGTTCGCAATTTGGCTGGTACTCAAGGCGTTGTACGTAAAGTGATGAGCCACAGGGGTCGAAGTCTCGCATGGGCTAAATGTTAACATACTATACATTATATTATTACTATTGTTGATTCCTCTCAATGGAACTGGAATATCACAATTAACCGTTAGATTTAGTAACAGTGCCACCAGCAACCGGAATAATAAACTAACAATATATTACCAATTTACTCTGACTAATTCCCAAATTATCGGCACTACAGATAATAATAACAAAGGTTTCCAGAGCATTCCAGAACAGAGTTACGGTTAGTGATATATTCACTCTAATATTACGGTTATAGAAATATGTTTATCAGTCATGACTAAACACATTTCTATTTCTAGAATGCCACGTCATCTTACCTCTACCTTTGTTACTGTTATTCTTAATAATAATTCTCATTAAAGTATCTTCATTAATCATTCGAAGTACTCAGAAGGAGTAAGGTTTACTGACCTGTTTATTATACAATTCATGGATGTTACAGGCGGGGACCAGTCTAAAATGTTCATATTCATTCATTCGATTGCCAAACATAACAAGACGAGACTTGTGTACGACGTGTCTCCTGTAGATTCGTTCTGCTTGATGGCGTCAACAAACCCTGTATGAATAGGTGTAATGTTGTCACGTTTGGCATCCTGACGAGTCGCCCACCGAACACACTTGGCATCGTACAGGCCCTTGATCTCACTCTGCCTCGCCGCAACAACATTCGCGTCCATTCTCTTTTGCTTTTCGGGCATACGAAGGACATGCGTAAACAAACAAAACGGTTCGTTTTCTTCCGATAACGAAGCATTGACCTCGGGTTCGTTGCTTGCAGCCGCTGCGCAGCAGTCGTCGTCCACCGCAAGCTTAACACTGTGGGAAGCATGATGGGGCGGACGTGGGTTACGATGACGTTTACCATCAATCACGTTCGAAGAGTCGATGTTCCCATTGATGTCCCTTGGTGCCTTATTCGCCTTCCTCTCAGCGCGAGCAGATGGTGACGGTTGGTGCACGACAGTTGCATCAAATGAAGGACCAGAAATAAAGGCAGACGAAGACGCCACGACCAAAGGTGAACCAGTAGTTTGCCCTGCAGGTTCAAAAAATTGCGGGGGAGAAGTAGTCTCATATGTAGACCAAGCAAATACGTCGTCCTCTTGATCCATGTCCACTCCGTCGTCACTGACCACTTCGATTTGTGGCGGGTTTCGCCTACATTTGTCACCAATTTTTCAGAGTCGAAAGGGGAAAAGGAAGGTAGTATGTCGTCGAAAGACCAGGGTCGTTCTTCCACACGTGCATTGTAGCCCCTGGTGCCGATGTCGAACTTCACGTTACGCACTTCCACAATCTTCCTGGTCTCAAGTAAATACACTCTATATAAACGACAAGAAATGTTATACCCAGTAAGTGTTCCAGGGATAGCCATAGGTCGTCCTTTCTTGGCCTCATGAACCCTCACGAATGCAAGGCAGCCAATAGGCTTCAGAAAATCCAAAGGAAACGAACGACGTAGTGTAACCTCATAAGGACTTCTTCCTTTGTAGAGTCCGTCGATCATTGGCATTGCCATCCTTGTAGCCCATTCAGCTCTGCACATTTCTTCCCAAATCGCTTCAGGTAGGTTGGCATCCAGACGCAATGCTGTAGCTCTCCCACCGTTGGTACGCCATTGACGTTCAGCTTTTGCATTTGCAGTAGGTTCATCACGCGGAGAAGGCTTGAGGATTATCCCTTTCGTCTCACAAAACATGGTCATAGCACGGGTCACGAACTCGCCATCTGTTCTTATTTGCTTGACCTTGTTGCCGGTTTGCGTCTCGAAGAACGCCACAGCCTTCTCCAGCTTGGGCTGATAGTTGTTTGACTCCCTAGATGGTTCAAATGTAATAAATCCAATGATGCCTTCGTTTCAGAGACCCCTAGTTGATACAGATTGCCTTGCAGAGACTTGACAGGCCACGGGCCCCTAAAGTCGACATGCAATGATTCGCCAATCTGAAACTCGTAGTCCAGTAGTTTGTGTATCTTGTAGTAGGGCAGCCTAGTAGCCTTCGCACGTAGGCAGGGTCCACACTCGTTAGGTAGCCTCTGACGCCAATTAACACCAGTGATAGTCCTATCCATCTTCTTTGCCAATTGGTCCATCACATTTACACTTCCATGCGCACTCATTCTGTGAAACAGTAACGCAGGGACTGGTGATTTAGATGCGTGCGGGTTGACCGAAAACGCTACTTCTGCAGACAAATGAGCGCTTACGTGTGGGTCAAATCTCTTGTTCACGTCCAGTGGCGCGTCTTTGTCTGTGTCCAATCTGTACAGCTTGTTTGGCATCATTCGTGAACGGCAAAGTACCATTTGCTCATCGACGACTATAGGATGATGCAGCACAACGGCCTGATTGTTCTGGAACAAGGTCGGTAGCTTCAGATCATAATCTAATATCCCAGGCGAAATAATATTGTATGGTGCGTCAGGAACAACAAACACCTTGCGAAAAGTGAAAGCAGTTAGCCCATTCGTTCCCGTCATAAAGATAAAGTCCGCGTCTGCTTTCGTAGTGACCTTGACCTTCGGTGCTGAGATACCGGATAGCTGCGCAGCACTGCCATGTTGGTTGTAAAGCGGGTGAGAGGGGTGGGCAATAATGCAATTGCATCCAGTATCGAAGATCGTATTACGTGTGTTGTTGTCGTTGACCAGCAACGCGACTCCGCTTTCATTCGCATCTGTAGCAACAGTACTATCAATCAGCGTAGCCGAGAACGCACGTGTTTGCAATGATAGATCAAACACCTTGCCCTCCGGTTCGTCCCTCCGTAGCGATGAGTCGATGACACGCCTAGGTGCGGTCAGCCTATAAGTAGGAAATCCATAAATCCGCCGCCATAATATTATCGGTTGAAGCGTAGACTGGGTATAGGTAGGTGGCAGTTGCGGAATCGTTTCCGCCGGGGCACGTTGCAGAATCTGGTAGCGTGTCATGCGTTGATATGCGAACCATGCGTAGTCCACATTCGTCGAGCCTATACCACAAGCTGGTAGCTTTGTCTGCGATTGCAGATGACGTAGCTTTGCATTGGCAGAATCAGCGGCGTAGGAGCAAATATGTTGATGCGCGAATTTATCCTTCTTTCTGCATGTGCGCGTGCAGTAGAACACCCACTGAAACCGGCACACAGACGATGACTGTTGAACACGTTCTCCACTGAGTCGCAGTATTCAGCTTCGGCGGACTTGGGTTTGCATGCGGGCGCGATGCAGGGATCATTGGGTTCGTGTGATGTCGATCGCAGAATCTACATAGGCAGACAGTAGTTTGCCAATTGAAAGTGATTATATTAAACCCCAGCCGAAGCGACCAATACTCCATTTCCATAATGGAGGCATGACGAAAGCAAAAATATACATCCATAGCCCAGTAGTTCGGTGCCCCTGGGAACATAGGATGGGAGTTGGATGTGTTAAGCAACACATCGTTGTACAAATCCGTAGGCACTTCCACGTTGAGCCTCTTGGTCGGCCTGAGTGTGCCAAGTATATAAGGCAGAAGCAATGCTGGTTCCTTACCCTCAGCGGCGACCTGCTCTGCATTGTAACTGTTAAGCCAGAGCATTTTAGGAACGCTCATCTGCAATACACCATTCGGGTACCACGGGTCCTGACGAGGGACTGTGTAGCTGCCGGATGCACCAACGCGCCATTCCGCGGGCCAATGTCGTGGCGGGACAGGAAAACCTTGCGGTAGCTCCGTCTTCCGTTGCAGCTTTTGCATAAACACCCACATGTTCAACTTTGTCTGCAAGTCATTCTCGTCGACCTTTTGTTCGTCCGTTAGAGACTCCCACGGGATGCTCAATGGCCTAGAGGACGGAAACGTCACACAATCTTGATGCGGGTTTACAGCACCGTCGATGCCGCGAGTAGACGAATTCGCACTTGTCGTTGCTGTGTTTGTAGGTGGCGCAGTTGAAGACGAAGACGAAGCAGCGCCGTCCTTCACGTCGCTTCTCTTTTCTGGACCAGCTAAGGCCTCGCCGAGCAGTTCATCGACGTCGGTGAGCGTCCTGGGACTAAACGCCATGCATGCAACAGCATCATTCTCGTTCGTGTGAGCAGACGAGCTTCCCCTCGAAAAAGCAGGCGAAGTCTGTTCGACGTCCACATCGTCGTTGCCATCGTCGGAGTCACCGAGCTCCGGCATATCCGGATCATTGCCGTCTGACAAACAATCATTATTGGTGCCAGCAAGTCCTGGCATAGGGCTGTAACTGTCCTGTTCGCTGTCAGCAGTTGGAGCCTTCTGCTCCCGGTCGTCGGTAGATAGAGCTAGCTCTCCGTCGTCTGTAGATGGAGCCTCCCGATCCCCATCACTAATCACAACACCAAAGTCGCGTCGAAGCATTTCACGCCACCGGAGGCAGGACGTTTTGACCCCATGCAGGGGTCCATGTTTATGATCGAAGCCTTCAAATCCCTCGGCCGCCGACACCTGTGTCGATCCACCGTCGTTCGATGATGCAGGCCCATCATCGTTGCTGTCCATGTAGTCAGCAATCTCCTCGATGGCTATGTTGGCCCAGGCGTCGTCCAGTGTCTCCGGAGGTGTTGTCCTCGGCAGCAAGGTTAGCCTGAGAGCTATTTGAACGACGGTTGTTCTTACCTCGAGTATTGTTGTTGCAATTTCTTCCTGACTTGTTCTTTCCACCGCCCGTAGATGAAGAATTGTCCTGACCCTGTCGTCGACCATTTCCCTTGCCATTGCGACGAGATGAACCTCTAACCGTGCATTCTGCTTCAAGGTGTTCTGGTTTGTTGGCACATTCGGCCCTCCTGCAGCGCAGCCGACAGTTACTGACCCGATGACGTTTGCCGCAGTTGAAAAACTTGCCCTTGAACTCCCCCCTAGAGCATACATCAGTGTAGAGTCTCCCGAAGCCGCATTGAGCCTACTATTGGACCGCTTGTTCTCTGTAACCATTTCGACAGCCAAGAACTGCCATGGCAACTAGTTGATCGAAGTTGGGCTTTGCGATATCTGGTTTACTAAAGTAGCACGTTCGACCAAAATCCCGAAAAGGCAGATGACGAGCAGCCTCTAATTTTTCAATCAAATTTATGCAGTTGTATTCATCTGAGAATACCTGCTTGCGCTCTGCCATCAACGCATATCTGTATGTGTAACGATCCAACCACACCTGAGGCTTTTCCTTCGGCGTGAGCTGATCACGGTTGTGTTGGTGGATCAATCCAGCGGCAGAGATAGCTCCAAGGTGTGCATACCTAGTGCACAAAGCCCGCCACATTGCATGACATTCGTTGCCAGCACGTCGTACAGCAAGCGTTGCCTCCGGATTACGTTGAGTTGCATCCGCTAATATAGCTCGGAACTTGGTCTCCAGTTGTATTTGTACTGAGTGGGGTAAACAATCCATCAGATCCGCCCATGATGGGTCCGCTCCTAAGGCAGCCACAGCAACCCGTTGAGCAGCATGCGGGTCATCGACCGCTCTCGCAGTCGTGGTCGTCGTGGTCGTCGTCCTAGTTGACGACGACGATGAAGATGATGACAAAGAACTCCTAGCCGATCCAGCCAACGGGGGCGGACGTAACAGGACTTTCATCTCTGCCCGTGAGAGCGGAGCACTGTCGTCCCTTGCACACAGCAGTAGCTTGGGGTCTAGTCCAACCAAGAATTGAAGAGTCGACCAACGAAAGTTGTCAAATGACTGCGCGTCCTGGGCAGCATCAGAGGAGGGAGCGGGTAGCTGCGGTACCGTAAGAGAAATCCGCGACAGCTCATAACCACTGGTCCCGCCTGTAACATCGATGGATTGTATAATAAACCGGTCAGTAAACCTTACTCCTTCTGAGTACTTCGAATGATCAATAAAGATACTTTAATGAGAGTTATTGTTAAGGATAACAGTAACAAAGGTAGAGGTATGATGACGTGGCATTCTAGAAATAGAAATGTGTTTAGTCATGACTGATAAACATATTTCTATAACCGTAATATTAGAGTGATTATATCACTAACTGTAACTCTGTTCTAGAATGCTCTAGAAACCTTCGTTATTATTATCTGTAGTGCCGATAATTCGGGAATTAGTCAGAGTAAATTGGTAATATATTGCTAGTTTATAATTCCGGTTACTGGTGGCACTGTTACTAAATCTAACGGTTAATTGTGATATTCCAGTTCCATTGAGAGGAATCAACAATAGTAATAATATACTGTATAGTATGTTAACATAATAAACACATTCCTGGTTCAGGGGGTGTTTTACCCTTGCACATAGCCGTATTGGTGCAGGTATAGTTCTGCTTTCTGCTCTAGTCCTTTCTGGTCTGGGTAGTTGCCGCATTTGGCAGGTCTGACTTCTGCCGGTCTACTAAGATCTACGAAAGGATAAAACGGAACTTGAGTCGCGTGGTGACCGCAGAATTGCGAGAACGCAAACCTGTCCGGGCGAGCCATAGAATTTGGGGTCTAGTGTGATCCCGCATTGTTCTCCCCTCGTGTTTTTCCCTTGACACCTTAAGTGTCCTTTGTCGTCTGTGTTCTTTCTGACTAACTGCCTCTGCTTTGTGGACAGTAAGTAGCCAGGTTCAACCTTAGAGTAGATGGGGTGTGGTGGTGGTTGACACCTACCTGCGCGTTCCGACTGAGACAGGGTACTTTCAGGAGAGTGCGTGTGTGGAGTGCTAGACTGTGCATCTTCTTATTCTCTCTTGCTTTGCTCTCTCTGTTCTCCTGTCTTCTGCTTGTTTTGACGTGACTTTGTAGTCTATGGCCTGTCCTGTGACTGTGTGACCTTTCGTTTGCTGTCTGTCGGTTGCTGTCTGCTCTGCTGCCTGCTGTTCTGCTGACTGCTGTTCTGCTGTCTGCTGTTCTGCTGTCTGCTGTTCCGCTGACTGCTGTTCTGCTGACTGCTGTTCTGCTGACTGATGTTCTGCTGACTGATGTTCTGCTGTCTGCTGTTCTGCTGACTGGTGTTCTGATTGGTGTTCTGCTGATTGGTGTTCTGCTGACTGCTGATCTGTGACGGTCTGTTCTGCTGACTGCTGGTCTGGGACTGCCTGGTCTGCGACTGTCTGGTCTGTGACTGTCTGTTTTGTGACTGTCTGTTTTGCTGAGTGCTGGTCTGGGGCTGTCTGATCTGCTTCTGATCCGTGTTGCTGCTAGCCTGTCTGACTGACTGTCTTCTGGTTTTGGGCTGTTCTTCCTCTTCTGTATCCTCACCACCGCAAACGACAAACACAGACTCACTCTCTTCCTCATTTTCGCTAGGTTCTTCCTGTTGGTGTTCTGTGGGGTCTTCCTCCTTAGTGAGGTAATTGTCTTGATCGTCTGAGGCTTGCTCAGCGACCGCGACAGTGGTTCGTGGGGACTTCTTTGAGGGTTTAGTGACTGAAACTTTTTAGACTTATCCTGAGGGCAATCCTTTCTAGCATGTTTAGCCTTGCCTTTCCTGCAGCTATTTTTAGTGCAAGTATTTTTGCACTCAAAGGCTAAATGGTTAGTTGCGTTGCAGTTATAGCAACGTTTCGCCTCGCTGTCTGTGAAAGTTTGGAGCGGGAGGGAGCAAGTCTGGGTAAGGTGCACGGTAAACAGAGTGCAGCCGACCTCGACCTAAGGGCTGACCTCGACCTAAGTCACGAAATTTCGTTTTGGGTGTTACGTTTGGTGGGAAGTGTCGGGAAGAAGTCTAGCTAGATGAAAGTTTGGAGCGGGAAAGAGCAGATCTGGGGGAGCACTCAAAACAGGGTAAACCCGACCTAGACCTAGGCTGCCCACCTCGACATAAGTCACGAAAATGAGGTTGAAAACTTTTTTGTGGAGAATTTAATTGTGATGATATATAAGGCACCTCACCGGTTGGTTTAATTGTGATGATATATAAGGCACCTCACCGGTTGGCTTTTACAACATGACCGGTTCCAAAGCTACCCTTCTTCAATCTTGACTCACCAGTTCCTGCGCAAGCAATCCTGTTATTCTTTTCGTCCCTTCATTTCTTTTTTCAAGTCGTTGTTTGTTTTCAGATTTTTTTTCAGCACGAGTTGAAACTAGTAAAATAGTTTCAACTCGTGCTGGAAAAAAAACCTGACTACAAACAACGACTGGAAAGAAGAAATGAAGCGACAAAAAGAACAACAGGATTGTTTGTGCAGGAACTCGTGAGTCATGATTGAAGAAAGGTAGCTTTGAAACCAGTCATGTTGTAAAAGCCAACCGGTGAGGTGCCGCGCCAATGGAAAGCAAACCCTTCCCATGGGACAAACTCAAAAATCCGAAGCATGAATTTCCATGAAACAAAAATATGTCATATTTTTGAAGTTTAATGATGAAAAAAACTCGCAGTGATTACCGGTTGGGAACAATGAATGAAGCTAAAGAATGCCCGAAAACCCTAAATCTGAACCGAAGACCGGAACAACCATCATCAAAGCTGTCACTGTAAACTAAAAACAACTTGCACTACATTGTATTCTGCTGGGAGGAAGAAGAAGTCCCCGACTGAATGTCCTCAGAGAACCGAAACTGCCATGTGCACGCCCGGGCGCCACGTGCAGCTCTGCGCTCAGGAGGCCTCAAAGACTGCTGCGCTGACGCGGAGGTGACAGTAGATGCTGATTCTGTAAATTGGGACACATCACTGTCAGAACTGTCTGAAGTGTCTCCAGCTTCGCTCTGCGTCATGCCGTCAGTGTCCTCGCCGTCAGAAGCAGGTGCCTCACCTCGGCGGCGTCTTCGGCGAGGGCGAGGCAAATGCGGTTCTGGGACGGATGTGCCTTGCCATCCGGCGGTCCATCCCCAGATGACATGGAGGACGATGCACTACTGAGACTTGTCAGACCTGACTCCACACGGGCCAAATCAACGCTTTCGTCTGGATCGTCAACGATTCCGTGTTCAATTGCGGCACGAACATTCACAAGCCAGTCCGAAACAGTGAGTCGACGACACCGATCCACGTTTTGGGCAAACTTCGGCAACACATCATCCATGACCTCGACCTTTAGATCGAAGGCAACAATTCTTTGTTTAATGTATTCTTTCGAATCCCAGTCAAGGGCTCCCCCGGCTGGGTACATTTCTCGCACGGTCATGAACAATGTCCTCGATCAGATTGGACAAGAAGTTGTAAGCAATCGTGACTTCCTCACCGCGAGGGTCGATCTTTTGGCCTTGGGACTCAGAAGGAGGCGCAACATTGCCTCGACTGTGAGTTACCAGCAACAGGGTCTGCTCGACGTGCTTGACGTCGAATCGCATGGGGTCTGTGAGAGAGTGCCTCGCTACAGTGCTGAGGTTTGCTTCGCAACGCTCTTCAGAAAAGATCCGTGGGTCGTGACAAAAAGCCCTCCACGCCGGATGCTGGTGGCGCCTCCAGTAGTTGAGGGTGAGAAGGTGCAGGCACAAAACGTGCGAGTACTCGTTAGCTCTGAAGTAAAGAAGGACATGGAGGGTGCGATGCAAGTAATCAAAAATCTGATCAGACATGTTCTCCCTGATCACGCAGCCGAGATCTTGGGCCTGAAACACAAAGAAGAAAAATATGACATATTTTCAAACCTCACAAACATGGCTGGCTGACCACTGGCATGAACCACTCAAACAAAACCAGCAACCTCTGAGGTTGGCCCTCTGCGCAGGGGAGAGCTCTTGATTGAACTGGAAATTGTCGAGCAGGCCAGCTTGAACGTAGGGGTAAGCAAGGCGAACGTAGGCCAAGATCGCCGACATCGTCTTGAGTCTAGGTTTGATCCTGAACCTTTTGGAAGGAAAAAGCTCATGCCAAAGGGGCCCAAAAACCTGGCGCTTAAACTCACGCAAAGTCAAGACACAAAGGAACTTGTGAACATGCCAATGGCCCAAGAAGACACACATCCAGGACTTCAACTGCGACAAACCCCGGCTTCGATCGTACAAAGCCTGTGACATCAATTAAAAAAATATATCATATTTTCGAATGCATGCACAGAATTACTACCTTGTAAATCCGCTTGTAAATGTTAGAATCTTGTAAATCCGCTTGTAAATCCGCTTGTAATCGACTGACAAGTCCGGGGGCAAACGAAGCGGAATCCTGGTGCACTGCTTGGAGACAGAATCATCAAAAAATTGTTTGAAATCTACGTTGTTGGTTTGAAGGTTTCTCATGTTAGCTTGGGTCAAGGTAACGACCGCGTCGTCAAACAAATCCTCTGGAAAAGCATCGACCTGGCCCGCGCCAAGCACCACGCTGGGAGGGTTCTGGCGCTAAGATTTCAGAATTCCGAAGACAGTCCAGAGTCCAGAGGCCGTTGTTGTAGGGGCCACTCCCAACGTTCGGCACTCCGAAGTTCCGAAACTTCAAGCTGGTCGCGAAGTTGTCGAACCAAGTAGACTTCAGGTCGACGGCTCGTTTCTCCTGCGCACTTGCAAAATTACAACAACAACAACAACAACAAGAACAACAACAACACCAACAACAACAACAAAAAAAGACATTAAAAAAACTGTGCAACCAGTTTGAGTGGTTCTTCCACTCCGCCTGGTCCCTCTGGACAGGGCACAATGAAACAAGTAACGAAGCTTCCAGGGTCAGAAGAAGAACATTGGAATGAAACTTTACCGCGGAAGAAATTTGTAATTTCATGCCAACACCCTCTAGATTGCGTCAGGACCTTCTTTACGTGATCTCAGGCTTCCCGATCGTGCTTTTGCTAATGAGGATGCATATGAGGTGACATTCTTGTGTCGTGAATCATGAGTTACAAAAAACACTAATTATTAATTAATATTAAACAAAAAAATTAACTCTAAGCTTAGTACTACTCAGTATACTGAGTAGTACTACTGTACTGCTGTAGTAGTACTGCTACTAGTGTATTAAGTCTTAGACCGGAGGTCTTACCCTTACGAGCTCAATAGTAAAAAGGATTTAATCATAAGATTGAACACAACTGGTTCAAGACTAAGTAAAAGAAAGGGAAGTCAGGTCTGAACCCCAACAACAAGCCAAAGGGAAAGACCGCTAAAAACGGAGTGTCCCTTTGACAGGGTCAGCTGACACGTTTCGTTACGTCCGTAACCTGCACAAATGCCAAAACATACCACCAACAACAACCCATAAGTGCAATTTCCCTTATTTAGCCATAAATTCCCAGTCACGGGAAAAACGGCCAAATTTCACGGAATTTCCATGAAAATAATCCATAACTTTAAATGGTTACTACAATCGCAATAAAAGGATCGGGTCAACGCTATTAATATGGGAGATTAATCCATTAGGATGCTACAACTTGGTGTAACAAACATCCTGATAACCTCTCCCACTCCGGTAAATGGTTAAGTGTAAAATATAGGATTTAAGGCCGTATGGGGTATAAGCTTCCCAGCTTCCCTTCAATATCCCTTATCCTATTACAACATTAAAACCGGAAGTATTGTTCGAAAAGGAAATGTTATAAGAATTTGTTGAATTCACTTCCACGAGTGAATTCCCGTAAAAACCAATAGCGTAAAAACGATGTAGTATACCGTGGGTGTTACATAGCACCCCTTTCCCCTCCTTTGAGATCGCTCGATCTCAATTCTTGGAGTAATACCAACGGAGACTACATCTTCGTATAATCTCGTCAGTACCGGCTTATACTGGGGAATCTTAGCCGATTGTCCAACATCCCAAGAGCCATCCATGCTCGACCCTCGATTTAATCATACCGAGAGTCATCCAACAGATTATAGGATTGTGCTTCATGTGGGCTAAGTTCCAAGACTTAATATTGCCCGAAGATCGCGAACTAACACTCGGAAATTTAACGTCCTCAATCCTACGCGCGCGATTGTCCCGAAGTCCCAGTCCCATAGCCTGATCGACCACCCATCAGACCCTGTCTAATCCGTCAAATGTGAATGGTGCCTTGGCCCCGAGATCCGAATTGACCAAATCCCAAAGTCCAAATCTTAAAACGACGATGGACTTCTCGTCGAGTTCCCTCTTCGTACTGCGTCCGTTAAGCTTTATAGTTGAGTAGGCCCCTCAGTACATCATATCCCCACACATATGGTCAATGTGCGCCCAACTTTCATCCCCTCCGATCCGAATTCCATTCCCTTATCCCCATTCGCATCCCCAATGCTATCCCCTTACTTCAGGCTCTAATGTTTCTTCCCACGCACCGTCTCCGTCGCGTGTGCACCCCCGATCAGCCTTAAGTCCACCCCGCTCTCCTTGAGCACGTCCCAAACTCTCTGTGGGATCTGTCCGTCATGTAGCTCGAAGGGGTAATCCAACACTCCCCTCGGCCACGCCGAAATTGTCCATGCCTAGTGATTCTTGTCACACTTCCGTGTGGCCGGATCTATCTTAGCATCACAAACTTCTCTGTTTGCCGAGTCCCACCACACCAGGACATACTCGCGGTACATCCGGTTTTCCACCGTGTCCTTATCCCAAGACTGGTAAAATTGTAGCATAGGCGGAAGGTTCCTAAGCACACTCTCCGACGACCGGGTCCTTCTCGAGTCCTTAGCCAGTCCCACCACCTTCATAACAAAAAGAATATCGTTATCCCCCTTGGTAACGAATCTGGTTGGGAGCCTGACCAGATAGAACTGATCCAATACCCACGTCATTCCCAGTACCTTATTACCTTCCTTCCATTTCTTGTGTCTTCAGCTCTGCGCGTGTCAACGGAGCTGTCTCGTCTCGCGCGAAGATCAGCAGCCTAGGGTCGCTCCCGACCAAGTACCGCAGAGTTGACCAACGCCAATTGTCGAAGCTCTCCGAGTCTTTCGCAGGGTCTCCAGTTGTTTTCGCCAGATCGGGTGCACCTTGAGTGCGATCTTCGCTGGCTCATGACCAATTAATCCCGCCGGAAACATGACGACTGTTAGTATTGAGTATTAAATCTTTACCTGACAAAGCACTGTTACTTGTCTCACTTTGGTATCGCTTTCCCTTTTGCTTTTGTGCGAGCGCATCTTCGTATGGCTGGCGAGCGTCGGTGGTTACCGCATGGCGTCAGACCTGAGCTTTGCGTGAAGGGGGCAACTTTGGTTTCGGCGGGAGCAACGTCTACCGTTGGTTTGTGAGGCAGTGCTCTTTCTCTTTCCTTTCTTTACTTTCCCCTTTCTCTCCTGTTAGACTACAATGTTACATTGCTCAGTCTATTTACTTCCATTAGATCTTGATTTCAGTTACACCACTTTGTGTCTTTCATATCATTTCCTTTTTACTATAACATAATATTATTTGCCACTTTTACCTACTTCCTTCATTTCGACAATATCTTATAAGTCTTTCCGAGAGTTTTCCACGATCTTGCTGCGGTTTCTATGAAAGTATTCATTTCCTTTTATTGAAGTATTTCGATCAATATTTCACTTTATTAACTATATCAGCTTTCGTTTCTCTCTCTGAACTTTCTAAGATATTTCTCGGCTCTTTATATTAAAGTGCGTAGGTCTTCAGTGTTCGAGTCATTAAATCTATCTTGGTAAGTAAAGAGATTAGGTGAAATTATTCGAAAACCACATCCACAAAGTAATTAAAGGAGGAAGGAAAGAAAGAAAGACTGACGGCATTGGGGTCTGTCATGAGAGACAGACCCACCGATGTTCCAGCGCCCTGAGCTCACCAGCTCCTTGCCCAAACGCGGCGTCGCTGCTCCCAAAATCCGAAACAGGCTGCCGTCCAAACGTCTTGATAAAAAGAACGCGGTCCCGACTCCAAAGGCTCTAATAAGAGCGAACGCTCAATGTCCAAACTCCAAACGTCGCCAACCACAGTGAGACATAAATCTGCCCCAGAGTCCAAGTTGATCCACCAATTGTCACATGTTGCCCCACCAATGCTCCCCTTAGTTGTACTGGGACCAACAGTCCACGCGGGGAAAAACTCATAGCGGTTGCCAGGATGCTCCGTGCATCCCTCTCCCCCGACCCTCGCCACCAGCGTGAAACCAACACTGCAGCTAAGAGTCACATGCCCGTCCAAAAGCCCAAAACAAACAGCTCGAGAAGTTCCGTCATGCTCTGCCAGTGACACTGGAGCAAAGGGCTAACACATGGACCAAGTTCCGCCACGCAGCAATGTGGCTGCCGTCATGTGCCAACGTGCGCACAGTTCAACACAGGTCCCCATAAGTCCCAAGATGGGGTAACAAAGAAGGTAAACTAAACTATCATCCTCTCTCCCAAATAAGGTGGAAGAAGGCAAAGAGAGGAGAATAGAGAAACCAATCCAATTAAGGACCAAACTGAAATAACCTCCAATGTCTACCAGCTTCAAGATGCTGGAAAAGAGTTGCTGAACAGAAATAACAGGTGACGCTCCCGTAAGAGGGAGACCAAGAAAGGGGGGGAAAGTGCAAGAAAGGATGCCACGCTACTAAAGACAGCTCCACAAGGAGTGGTAAGCACACCCTCCCACCCCCAACGCCACAGACCAACAGCAACATAACCAATAATAGTCAAGGACATGTCCAGATAACAGAGAACGACGCCACCTCTCAAACTCGCGCAAGGAGGAAGTGGAGAGAAAAAGAGTTAGATTGTCCACTAGACCGAATAAGGGAAATGTCCCAGCACCCGCCAGGGCACCCAACAAATTTCCCAAAGCCGACATGAGTCCAACGTTCCACACTGAGCCGAAGAAAGGGAAAAAGGTCCAAAAGTAAATTCCAGAACGAGAATGTACAGACAGACAGAACGTACATAAAAGAAGATGCCAGAAACTAAAGTAAATGTCATATCAAAGTGCTCGCAGAACATAAACAAATGAAACGAAATAAAGTCTGTCACCATCCATCCAGATGCTCGCAGAACATAAACAAATGAAACGAAATAAAGTCTGTCACCATCCATCCAGATGCTACTAGTAGGTATGGGCATGTGTGTGTCATGTTCTAACCGAACACTCCCCCCACCTCAGCAAAAGCTTGAGACTGAATGCACACAGAGTGGGAAGCAAAAGGAACAATTCACTGACACCACACTGACACGCCAGCACACGTAAAGGACAAGTGAGGCCAACATAGCTCCATGAGCACAGCTCAATACATGAAAAAAATATCCCGTAAAACACGGTGAAATTTGTGTATGTTTTCAGCCATGATAGACGGAATGTTCTGCCTATGTCTATCTCAACCTGTGCTCTCATTTAACATCTCACCTTGCTATAGAGTGGGATCTGGGCTACTCAATGTGCCTCTCTGGCCTCTTGAATAAAATCTGAATGCCTCTTGGCTCTTTACACACATAAAACACTAACACACTACATACCTATAATGTGTGTTCTGTTGGACCTCAAAGGTCTCTTGTCGTCCCTTGACTCTTGCATCAACACTAAACTGAACAAAAGGAATAATTCGTTGCCACCAAAAGAGCAACACCACCGGCCTGCAAACAGACCCAAAAGAAACCTGTCTGTAAAGTTGTCCAACGGTGCATGCAATGAAAACAATTTGTGAGTGGGTAATACTAAAAGATGAATGTACGTGAAGAGCAAAAACAGCTGCAAGCAACGCCAGCCGGCCCTTCCACGACTCGAAGCTGTCCAATCATATGTCCAAACAGCACCAGGCCCTCCCACCACACCAAGTCAGCGTGCTTACAAATAGCTCCACTTTGCAGGAAAAGGTCTCAAGTGTCTGATACAAGCCTTCCTGTCACACCCGGGGTCCCAACACGCAAAACAGCAAACGGGCTGCCTGCCCCAACCCCAAAAACAAAAAAGAAACAGTCACCAACGCTCGGGTTCACCATATCTGGATGTACAGCCTCAGGTGCCTCCCCTTGCCATAGTCCTCTACACTTATGCTCTCGTCAGAGCAACGTGGGGGTAACTAAAGTTAATCCCTCCAACACCCTGTTATAACCCATGGTTACAACACATAATCAGGAAAAATAAAACAACAGTACATGTGTGGCAGCCACACGGCTGATAAACATAATTCACACACCCTACTTCGCGATACTGTAGGCTTGGCCCCCGTTTTCTGGCACTTTCCGGATCGGTGTCACATAGACTAAAAGAGGTAGCGAGCCCCTACCCAACCATATACCTTCAGCCACTGAAACGGTGCGGCAATCAGTACAGGCTTCTCCAATGATCTATGCCCCCTAGTCTAACAACATACTAACGAGTACAGAAAAACACTAGAAGGTCTTCAACTAACATAGAACGCAATAAAGCCTCCTCTATCATTAACTGATTTTCCCCTCCTTCGAGTACAGGGGGGACGTAGTCTCACAATCTCACACCGCCAGACTGATCCAATCTGCTGGAAGGAGAAAAATGATGCAAAACCACTCGTAGCTCCAACTGACTACTCACAGTCCCGCCAAAATGAGCCACTCTTAGGATTTCCCATCCAGCTCTGCAAAAAAAACAGAACACAAACTCCGCAGCAACCAAACATGTTTGGCTGCTAACTTGCCTGCTGCTGTGCCTCTTTGGCAGAGACACAAACCGATGCGCTGTAGCACTTCTGGCAGACACCAGCTCTCACTTTCGTAGCCACTTCAAACGTCACGAAGACTTCTTCTCATTTTCCTACCCCCTCCTTCCGTTAGGCTTCTTGCAGTGGAAAGCACTAACAGACTCATAACCAGATGAACAATTTGAAGGTCAGGGTAGGAAAACTAGTCTGTTAACCGGAGGCTCCGGGATCCAAGTTCTCTACCACAATTTTACTTAGTCACACTGAGATTTAAAAGAACTAAAAAGGAAATCAACCTCACCAAATTGGTAATATATTAACATAAAGGCAATTCTCCACCAGTATCAGAAAATATGGTAATACAGGAATAATTACTAAGTATCAAGTATTTAGGAGAGTGAAGCTACCGTGACTATACGTTTATGCTGTAATGGACTAGGATCTAATTAATTTGTCCCATAGACACAAGTAATGGCTCGTACGACACGCATTACATATGCCGGCACGTACTGTAACCTAATTAATATATTAATAAGTCTAACATAAATAATCCACAAGATCCACAAATGTGGGTTTAAACCACAAATGTGAATTGCCTGGTTAATAGTTAAAGCTTAAGTACCGCTGATAGAGTGTTGTAGCTATCATAGATGGTTATATGAATAATATTATAATAGTCTAACATGCAAGAATGCAGACAGCAAAATGTATCGAATGCAAACACATCCTCTCTCTATCGTCTCCTATCAGTTTTGTGCAATATATCTCCACGCTTCTTTTATATGTGTCAAAAAACTAGTCCTACAGAATGTTCAAACTGTTGAGAAAAGAAAAACGGGCATGTGACTTCATTTTTGCTGGTGAAGGTTTTAAAAAATATTATATATTTACTGATGCATATATTCGGTCCGAAACACTCCGCTAGTGACACAATTCTCAGTCTTAGCATAAATGAAGGTCAAAGAGGATCAGAAAATGTGGTAGACTAGCGAAGCCAAACACAATCAAGGCAAACGCTTGACATTTCCCTGGATCAGGCCTAACGATAATATATTCCAGTCTAAAAACTGTATATGTTACTAGTAACAATATTATCGCTACCCACTTAAGAGACCTGTTGTTACTAACAGAATCTCACTGTGCATTTCTTAGCACAGGGCTATGAGAAAGTAGCATATATTTACCTCTCTGCGCTTACATAATACTCTCTGTATTGCCAACTTACAGATTCTGATATTCGTTGCTACATTTTATTTATATAAATCCTAGGATTTTCCTTACTACTATGATTTCTCGTAAATCATTAATATCTTAATTATCATTAAATATAATGATAATATCTAATTATGAGTTAACATATTGTGAGGATTCGTTGGTGTTACACTCCGAATCAGTCACTGCATGCCTGAGTCGTGCCGCCTGTCCGACTCAGACTAGTGTAACTGACCGTCTCTGAGCTGAGTCAGCCTGCTGCCTGAGTCGCCCTGATTGAACAATTACTTAGCTTTCGAATGATAACCAAATCACCCTTCCCTTTCAGTCATACAAAAGGCAAGTCTGTTATTCATTTATTTAAATTAGGGTCGTTCAGACAAGAAATGTAGGCTAACATACTGGGCATTGCTAAGCCTGGGATTCAATTGAATTTTCATGAAAACATATTTTTCGATGACGGATATTAGCGCTTACTTAAAATCCATTACTACAGTTCTTAGGCTACCTGTTGCAAACCACTCCGCCAACTCGGGGCTCTCCACTTGTACCGCCGTGTTGAGCAGCGTGAAAAGGATGCCGCAGTGTGCCACCAAAGCGACTTCGGTTTCCGGCCGAGCGCGCAGCCATCGCAGAAAGCCATATACGCGGTCAGACATCGATTGACCGCTCTCGAAGTGCTAAAGGACAAAGGAAATCAGAACACGTACGTTAAAAGAGGTACCATTGTGCCAGCCAGGTAAGTAAATCATATACAGATGGACAGCGTTTTGGCCCACTTCAAGGAACCTCTGCGGTCCAGTAAGGATCGTCCTCGCCGGCGTTTGAGAGTTGCGACCAGTCCACCGTAGGAAAATCTTGTCGCAGCTCGCTGAGGGGGCGGCGTCGGTTGCACGCCTCAACGCCGCTTTGTTCGGTGAGGAGCTGGTGCGCCACTAAAGCCGGAGCTTTCTGCAGGTGCCAAACCAGGATGCATGTCTGCCGCTGCCGGGGTTCGAAAGCCAAGTGTGAAGTCTGGGACAGGGCGATGTGCTATGGTTGGCACCTTGGCTTGCAAGAGAGGAGAGAAGGCGAGTTGAGCGGTCTGTACGGCGCGACTGAGCGGGCTCGTCACGATCAGCTGCAGTGTGACATTAAAAGGAGACTTTAACCACGACGATGCTACGACATGGGAAACGATGATAGATGAATTAAAAAGTAAATGTCTTGAATATCTTAAGTGTGATGTTATGGGTTTGAAAGAATTCTATGACAAGTTAAACTCAGAGATATTTGAAAAACATTCAGTTAATCTAACTTCATATATCTCAACTTCAAGCCTTGCTTTCAATATTTGGAAAAAAATAATTGACGGAAAGCATGATGTAAGACTTCCAACAATAGAACAAGAAAAAGCCTTTAGAAAAGCAGTAATCGGAGCACGGACATACCCGAGTAAAAAGAGATTTATTTCAAATCAATATAATGATTACATAAATGGAAAAATCTCATTTGACGAACTGACGGATTATTTAATTGATGCGGATGTTGTATCACTTTATCAGACTGCGACGCTTAATCTCTTTATGGTCGGACAAATAAAAGAGGCGATAGCACCTTTTAATATTAATAATCTCCCAATCGGTATTTACAATGTTGATTATATATCTCCTAAAAACTTACTTCATTCAAGGGTCGGTCAGCGAGATAGAATGGGATCATTAAAATGGAACCTAGCAAATATGAAAAACCAATGGATTACATCTGTAGATATTGAAGATATGTTTAAGGAAGGTTATGAGATAACAATTCATAAAGGCTATTACTCGGAAGAAGCGGAACCAGTATTCAATGAATACATTCAGAAAATGTTTAAGGCTAAAGAGACTAGCGAGAAAGGCACACCGCAGTATCTATTAGCAAAACTATTTATGAATTCGTTATATGGTAAAATGATACAACGACCTATTCCGACTAAAACAGAATATATAACAACTAATGATGGATACTGGAAATTCTGGAATAAACACTATATCTCAGATGTAATTGAATTCACCAACACTGACGGAAAAAAATTATGGCATGTATCAGGAATTCCGAGAAATGAAGTATTACTTGAAGATAGCATAACGAAACCTTCTCACTATGGAGCATTTATATTAGCATACAGCAGACGAATTATGTATAATTACATAAAAGAGGCCAATCCGAATAGAGAAGTAGAAGACGACTTTTATTACACCGATACCGATAGTTTGATATTACACGTGAATTCGGCTAAACTTATTAAAAGGTTGGGAGATAAATCTCTCGGGGGTATTACTGACGATTTAGGAGATGGATGTAAAATAATAAAAGGAATATGGGTAGCACCAAAATTGTATATGTTAGAATTTACGACCAATGAAGCAATGATACCTTCATTAACCAAGAATGATTTAAAACACAAAAGTAAAGGAGTTCATATAGTTGAATGCTACGAAAATGAAGGAGTAAAAAAAAGATATTATCACTTAAGAGGTAAAGGCTTAAATTCAAAAGAGTTAAACCCAGAAATTTACGAAAAAATAGATAATGGAGAAAGTATTGAAAATTGTAGAGATTTCCAAATGAAGAAAATCCATATGAGTAGAAATAGTAAGCAACAAGATATTCCATATTTCAGTATTTTACATAATACTTATTTGAAAAAGAAAGTTAATGAAAATAAGTGGTGCGGGCGTGAGTTTATCAACGAAAATGATAGTATCCCTTACGGCTTCGCGACCGCTCTTAAAATTTAATAATAATCAATTAATTAATTTTTTTCCATAATTTTTTTTTACCAATCTATATAGACCAATGACCACCCTCACCAGACTATGTGAGAAGTTTGAGAAACTCTATTGAAAATAAAAAAGAAACATGTTCTCTTACCGATGTTAAAAAGATAATTACTGACGAAATCCAAATGATTGAAAATGCACGGGCAAGCCAAGGGATATTTTTCCATTCTAAGTATAAAGGTAAGAAAATTCAAGATGTAGCGGTTATTGATAAGCCATACCTTGAATGGGTTATGAAACAGCAGTGGTTTGAGAAATTTACTGACATTAAAAGTGAAGTAAAAAAATGTATTTGATATTTTGTTCTGACTTCGTCATCACAAAACATCGTTTTCTTTTAATTATTTTTTCTTTAAATTTTTTTCCGATGTTTTAGAATAAGCGAGAGTGCGTAGCACGACAATCTTGTAGAGTGATTACGCCCTTCGGGCAGTAAAGCGCAATTCTAAAATATCATGACTGACCTGTCAACCAAACAGGACTACTTAAATGAAATTGACAAATGGAACCTTGACATTGAAATTAAGAAACCCACGATTAAATGGACTAAGCCTGACATTGTTTCTTTCTATGAACAATACAAACCCCGCGACGACAATTTGAAAGTAGTTATTCAGTTGGAGGCTACATTAGAAAAAATGATGGAGGAACCAAGCACACCTTTTAAGGAAATAGATCTTGTTGTGAGAGAGACTGGAATTACCGAAATAAAGTCTTATGTAGGAGAAGAGTTAGCACAAAATGAAACCGATATTTTTCTTCAATATGGTAAGTATAAAAAAATGAAAATTGAAGATGTTGCTAAGATTGATAAACCATACCTTGAATATTTAATTCAACAACCTTATTTTAATAACAAAGACGCGGTAAAAAAATATCTCTAATATCACATTACCTTCATTGTTTTTTTTCTGTATCACTGACCCTCAATAAAATTAGCAATAACGTTGACATTTGAACCATTATTGGCAGTTCCGACGGATTTCTGTGTAAAAGTCAATACAACACTAGGAGTCAAATATATATCATAACTTCTAAGATTGATTTGTTGAGTTGATTGAGAATTTACATATAGTTTAAAAATTGTTGTTCCGTTGGCAACGGCACTCGCCTTTGTATCAGTATCTACAATTGAATACTTAGAATCAACATCTGCAAAACCTGCTCCAGTTAGTGTTCCATTTAATACCATTCTTACTACACACGACTTACTATCTTCATTTGTAATACTTATCAAAGTATGATAAACATTTGAATAATTTGTTAAATTAGCACCGCCCGCATCAAATGTTGCTTTATTCCTGATACTAATAATAGGACTTTCAGTGGTGTTTGCTGCTTTACTTCCTTCCACTTCGTTTGTTATACTTGTGTTTATCGTATTCGTTCCCTCAATGAATAAACTGGCACTCGCTGTTTTAAGAGTTTGTATTCCAGTCGCTGCATCATTTCTCATTACTGCTGTAAAAGGTAATGTTGTATTTCGCAGGCTTACCCCAGTATTAGCATTCGCATAGTCAATCATATGAACTAATTGAAATAATCCTGTTATTGGATTTTCAATATAAAACTTAATAGCACCAAACCCAAGATACTGAAATTGAATTTGAAATACATTTCCTTTGCTCCAGTCTAAGGCAAGCATAGCAGAAGTTCCATCGCACGGGTCGTCCCAGTCTTCTTGGTCAATATAAACTGCAGCACCTCCTTTACAATGTGCAATACTTATTCCTGCTTGATTTTTGTAAAAATAAAATCCATCAACGAGATCATTTCCTATTCCAATATATGAATAGTAATCTTTTGTATCATCCGTTGTCCATAAAGCAGTAAAGCGGGCTAGGACACCCATTCCAGTTCTATATTTTATTCTCCTTTTACTTACCAGTCTAGCATCTGCCGTAGCATCAGCAGTTGTTTTCAATTCAGCCATAATATTCAAAAATGACACAGATGATTTTGTTTCTGTTTTTGTCCATATCCTAGTATTAATGGTATATGGAAAGATTTCTTGTAATACTGGTGTTAATTGACCTACTACTGCTTCGCCAAAAGCGGTTTTTGAATTATTTGTTTCAATATTACCATCATATCCAACACTGACGTTTATAAAATCTCCGTCAGGATTTTGTGCGATTAAATTTCTCTGGTGAGTTTTCATTGTTTATATGAAGAAAAAAATATTTTTCTTTTTCTTTTTTATTTTTATTATTTTTACAAAGTTCATAAACATCTATGCCACAGGGATTTCAATTCCCTTCACAAGCACACTTCGTTGAAGAATAACATAAGTGTAATGGTTAAGCTTGTTTCCTGCAGTAGTGCCGACAAATTCATATCGCCTCTCGGTGTCTAGGCTCAGACCACTCACCTCATACCCGTCAGTATCCTTATCACACAGTGGGCGGTTATTGTCCCAAGTATCCACATGAAACCAGTTGTAATGATAGACATCGCTGTTTAGGATGGCACTTCCCTTCAACTTATCCTTCAAAATCATATAGTCCTCATTCTCAGAGGTGTCAATGTCAAATTGTTGAAGACGAGAACCATCCAGAGTTGTATAATATGAAATAATCTTCGCATCCGCTCTGTTATCGTTGTCAAAAGCAGTATTTTTATTTTCATCATTGTGGAATGCGGATGTATAAATTCTTCTAATTCTCTCACCCTGTGAGCGGTTCATTTTTACTACGAAATTTTGGTTCGCTGTTTGTAGGGTCTGCTTCCAAGAGATAGGGTATTCAATCTCATACGGAAAACCTTCTCCCGCAATCTTCTGCTGAACACCAAGGACGACATTTGGGTCAGTCTCTACGGCAAGAAACAGATTCAAGTTTGAAATAGTAGCACCAACAGCAACCTGTGCGGCACCAGTAGAAATACTGCTTGCATCAGTTCCATAGAAAGTAGAGCGGTTAGTTCCCTCCCACACAATTTGCACATCAAAAAATCATACCCAACGGAAGTTTAACTTTAATGGCAGGGGTAGCCGTTCCATTACCGCCACCTTCAAAATACTTAGCCTCCTCAAAAGGAACATTAACAAGGCTATAATTTCCAGCAGTGCTATCGGCGAGAGCAGTATCATTATGACGGCGGGCATTAACAAGTGGCACTTTGTAATAACCTTGAACTGCAGCAACCACTCCAGCAGTATTGACTGCATCAGTAATTGCCTTTCTTTCCGCTACGCTTCCAATTTCAACTTTTCCAGCATTACATTTTTGAAGCATAGCCCCGCTAGATACACCCGCCCCGTGGTTTTCAAGTGCCATAAATTTTTCATATTTAATTTCAGGCTTCCAAATCATTTTAGTGTAATTACCCACATGTTGAAGATTACACAAATATTGACCGCTTCGGCTTCGCAGTTCAATTCTTTGTATCATAGGCAAGCAATCCATAAACATACGATTGTAGCCAGCAGAAGCATCAGGAGTGTAAGTAAATCGCAAGACACTACGAGCAAGGTTTAAAGGGCGGGTAGGGATTTCAAATGTGCTTTCATCACCTCCAGCAGTGGTAATTTTAACATCAGCCGACCCTTCACGGGCAGTAAGTTTGTTCAATTCATACTTACCCGTGAGCAGTTCCTTAGTCTGATGGACTAGTTCACCTCCATATTGGACTGGCATTTTTTGTTTTGTTTTTGAAGTAGTGTAATTAACTAATTCACCAGAATATATAATTGTGTAGAAAAAATAAATAATTGATATTTTATTCTGACTTCGTCATCAACATCGTAATCCATTCAAGTTTTAAAACGATGTTTATGGAAGGGGATGTTCCCCTTTCTAAACCCGCGGGGGTATGGTAGGGGTGGACCCCCCTCCAAGCGAATGAAAGTGTAGTTGATAAATATCAGCGGGATTTTAACAAATTGAAAAATGAATTAAATAAACTAAAATAATTAGTTTCACGATAAACCAGTAATGTCATAACTATTCCCAAACCATTAAGATTTATTGCTTGGTCATTTTCGTCTGTCAAGTAAAACCTGAATACATTGTTTGAACTCGCAGATAATGTCTTCCCGTATTCGCTTCCAGAGCCGTCATAGATAACAGACCCAAAAGGAATTTCGTTGGCTGTGTATATTTCTTGAAGCACGTGATTATCACCTTCATTCACCAAATCAGATTGAAGATACAGATTTTTCACCAGTTAGAATAATTACATTTGGCGATTTAATAAAATCATTAGCGAAAAAATATGTTGAGTTTCTATCAAACCCCATCACCTCGTGAATACGTGTATCAGCATCAAATATAAACCGCGGTTGAATACCTCCGTTATTTGAAACACTGAATGTTAATTTGCCATCCTCCGCTTCTGTGTTTGTATTGTTGCTTGAGACAACATAAGTATAGTCATTCGGACTTTCTGTCGTCAGTACCTCGGCCAGTTTATTTTTTAAGTTGTTCATTGTGTAGTTTCCCTCAGGTATCGTAATTAAAGCCTCATACCCGTCTTCGGATAATGTAAAGGTATTGTACGGACTGGCGACAGAGTAATACGATTTTGGAATGTAAATATGAAGAATTTTACAATGTGTGGGATTGTCTAACCCCTTCATATTGACTTCGTGTGTAAAGTCGCTGTCTGTTCCCGTTATTCTATTTTTACTATTTATGTAATAGATGGAACTTGAACGACCGCCTTTGTACTCCATCGTAGGTGCTTTTTATTAAAACCACCTACAACCTCAAAAATCTATATATTAGAAAATATCTTTTATATGTATTTATCAAAATGACCATAACCATTCTGTGATTTTAACTTTTCTCCTTCGTCTTCTTTTAAATCTGTATAACCGCTGGCGAATTTAAATTTAATACCTTTCGCTCGCTCCATTAAAAACCTCATAGCAAACCATCCGCATGTGTCGCTCGTATCACTCTGCTCTTTTACTTGATTAACCTTCATTAATAAATAACTATCGGGGTGGCTTCGGTCGATTAGTTGTTTCATTTGTTGCTGAAAGTCTTTTGTCGGCTCGTAAAGTGCTAATGGGTCATACACTTCAACACTTCTGTCTTTATCTAGACTTATCCATACGGCGATCCAATGAGACCCTGCTTGCTTGTGATTGCCCAAATTCATAATAAATCCGTATCGCTTTCTGCTTCCTGGCTTCAACTTGTAGATTTCATCACTGGCTATTGCTCCGAGATACCATCCATATTTTTTCATTATTTCATCTATTCATTAGACATTAAACCGCGACCCTCTCCTTGTAATGGGACTTGCTCTGGCTGTGTCTTTGGCTCTGGTTGCTGTTGCTCTTGCTCTGTCTCTGGTTGCTGTGGCTGTGGCTCTAATGGCGGGGTTATGGTTGTCTCCGCTACGCTAGGTGGTAGTTGTTGTGGCATTCCCTCGTCAATATTCAAATCATTTGAAACTTGTTTATCTACATTTGTGTCTATAGTCATTTTGTTCGTTAGAGTATTTACAAAATCATGTTTGTTCATTGTGTGTTTCCAATCTTTGCGGGCTAAATATTTTTTAATTATTTTTATTGAAAATACCTTATCAATTAATTCTTCTGATGTCTTCGCTCCACTCCCTTTTTGTTCATTAATACCCATATACTCTTCATATCTAGCATAATCCGCTACTTTTCTTTTTACATTTTCCTTTTCATTTCCAACATCAATATTAAACCTTTTAATCATGTTAATTATCCACTTTGAAGTGTCTTTGTAATTTAATTTTTTATGTCCATCACTATCTAGTCTCTTTTTTAAAGCCTGTGCTAACTCTTTTATAGTAATGTTTGGGTGATAAGTTTTTGAAAATGCAGAGATTAAAAATTGATTAATTTGTAAATTTTCAAAATGCTTACCCTTTTCTTCTGCTTTCTTTTCTTCCTTTTCAAGTTTTTCTTTATATTCTTCTGCTAACTTTTTCTGTTCCTCTAAAGATGTTGCTGTGGCTATAGCCGTCTGAATATCTTGACTGGCTTTTTGTAAGTCTTTACGACTCATTTTTTTATGAACTTATCTGTATATCCTGCTAATTCTTTACGACTCATTTTTTTATGAACTTATCTGTATATCCTGCTAATTCCAGTGTTTCAATATCTTTCTGCTTTTGCTTTTTTTCTTCCTCATATTGCTCTTTCGTTTTCAATGGTGCTTCATCTCCTAAATTAGGTAATGGCGGTGCTTGTGGTGGTGCTCCTAATGACGAGAGTGCGAATAGCACGAAGTGGAATTGTCAAATATCATTTTCATCATCAACACTTGAGACATAAAGAAAATTAAATCTCTCCTTTGTAGCCTCGTGATACTTTTGAAGAAAATAATCAAAAGATAAGTCTAAGTGTTTATACACGAGTTCCATTTTATCCTGAGACTGACCCGGAAAGATGAACAAATAATCTAACTGCTTAATTGCTTCTGGTCTAAGGTCATTCAAATACTGACTAGACATAATCACCTTACTTTTATAGTGTCTGTTCTTTTTTAACAAATCACTTACGGACTTGTCTCTTAATCCGCTCCCTAAATCATCCAAAACAAAAACAACCTCTGGCGAAATATACTTGCTTGGTCTTTCTTTTGGTTCGGTAGTTTTCTTTTTTTCTTCTTTTCCAAAATAGAGAAATTGTGGTTTCTCCATAGGTTCTTCATCTTTGATTTCTCCTTCGTGTTGCTCGTCCTGTCTGTTCAGTTTGTCTAACTCATAATCAATGACATTAACACCATCTGATTTGAGAAAGGTATAAATTGCCATTGGGTTTCCCCTGTTCTTAAAGTGCTTTACCATTGCTTTATAAATGTAGTCCTTGTGAATTGTTGAAGCAATAATGACAATACGGGTCTTTCTGTCGGTTGTCCTTTTCAGTATTTCAAAGAGTGCTGTCGTTTTCCCGCTCTTCTTACGGGCTAGTAGAAATATATTTGAATAAGGCTCGTTGAATAATTTATAACCTTTCGCCTGTTTATTACCTTCACCATCCTGCTTAACTGGTCTAACCTTTACATTATTCAACTTCTCCATCTTATAGAAACCTATAAATCTATTTCTTTTAGCAATATTTTCTTCCGCCCATAATGGTTGTGTATTTGTAAAATGTAGTCTTTTAATTGTGTCTTCTAATGTTGGATTGTCATATTTTAGTGGAGTAATGTGGTCAATATGCCATTCGCCGTAATTATCCCATGTCATTCCTTCCTTAAATTGCTTTTCAATGTGTGATTTTAACTCTTCAATGGAACATCCTAAATAATCAATAGATTTTCTTTTTTGTCTGTCTTGAAAGCGGTATTAATCCTTCGCCTTATATTACTTGTTAAATTTCCCTGAGGGTCGCATATTTTACATACACTTCTATGTTTATTATGTTTGCATATTTGGCTTCCTCCACAATCTTTACATGTGCTTCTTTGTCTATTATGTTCGCAAATTGACCCACCACCGCACTCTTTACACCTGCTTTTTACTTTCTTATGTTCGCATATCGACCCTCCTCCACATTCTTTACATGTGCCTCTTGGTCTGTTGTGTTCACATATTGACACTCCTCCACACTCTTTACATGTGTTTTTTACTCTGTCATGCTCACATTTTCGTTTTTCAGCATTTCTTTTATTTCTTATTCTACAATCAACACAAGCTTTAAGTTTTCGCCCTTTAGCATTCAAAAATTGTGCTGGTAGTCTCCAACAATTACATTTGGAGCATTTATCGTGCTTAACTTCTTCCGTCATTGTCCTTTTATATATCTTTATTAATACTTTAATATGTAATTCAGATTAAGCAAGCAATTCTAAGCATATGACAATTCGGCCTGCTAAATTTCCTGTGTCAATATTTCCGCTGTCAGTTTCAAGGACTTTAAATGTATATTGTCCGTCTGTCCATCCAACGACACCTAAATTATAACTAAGGTTTGAAATGTTTGCTATATTACTATCTGCAAATGTGCCGATAATTCCAATTCTGTCCATATAAAGAATTCTGGTTTTGGTTTCTGTCTGGTCGTTCGTATAATGAATAAACTTAACATTCATTTTGGTTGTTGTGAATGACATTTGAATATTTTTATTAAATGTTTTGCTTCCAACAAAATCATTGCTCAGAAAAATAATCCGCTGATATTTATATTCAGTAGTCATGATTATATACAAAGATTTAAAAAAATCTTTGAGCAAAAAGTATACAAATTTTAATAATATTATTGTTTGTGTGGTCGGCTATTTCGCGGACTGCCTGCGACTTTTACTCGCGGGTAAGCGAAAAAAAGAATGAAAGTTGTGTTTATTGTATTCAAAAAGGAATAGAAACAAAATTTAAATGTGCGTATAAACCTTTCAGTGATTGGTGTGTTAGTTTTGATGAAGCCATTCCTTTAATCTGTGCCAGCGATAGTTCTTGGTATAAAATACATCTATACGAGTGTTCATTTCTTTGAACTAGAAGGCGATGGAAGGCAAATTCCTATGAGTAAGGTCAATATTCCGACATAAGTGTTAGCAACCTCACCAGGTAAGTTCTTTTCAGAGCCTTACAATACAAAGGGTTATAATAGCAACGATGATACCCATTTGAAATAAGTATTTAATAAGTCGGCTGTCGGTTGGTCTGTTTTTTATACAACAACAATTCCAGTTATCTTCCAATTCATGCTCTACTTTTTTTTCCTCAGTCTTTAGTTCTACTTCAAGAACACGAGACTTTAATTCGGGAGTTAGTTCGCCATCCATATCCATAATAGGCGGGGGTCTGTGAAGTCTAGTTGTATTATTGACATTTGAAAAAACGACTGCTCGTATTTCTGCTAATTGGTTTGCTTGGTCTTGTAGTATATTCATAAGATTTTTATTTTTTTTTCTAAATTAACTACCTTTTCCGCCATGTGTTGAAAAGCACTGACTAATATTGGTATAAAACTTGTATATGTTATGCCTTCACGATTTCCATTTCCATCATCTGCTTTCATTCCACTTTCAGATACAAATTCAGGAAATATTTTTTTAACTTCATCAGCAATAAATCCGTGATTCTTTTGTTCTTTCTTTTCGTCTGATTTCAAATAATATGAACAACAATTTATTTTCATTAGTTTCTCACAACAATCCCCGCAGTCTAATGTTTTAATATCTGATTTTAGCCTCCTGTCCGATGAGTTTGTCCAAGCACCATTGAGAGGAATATAATTATAACTGCCTGACGGCTCACCTGTTGAGTTTGAAGTAGTCCAAGAGTGAACCAAACCAGTTGAACCACAAACTACTCCATAATTCGTATATCCACCCGATTTCAAAAATATTTGTGGGTCATTAGTATAAGCAGGTCTTTTTCTTAATGTTAAAAATCCGCTGGATGCTGTTGGGAAGCTTAAATCTCCCGGCGTATTAATGTTCATCGCCTCAGTGTAAGATATATTGTTTCCCACCAATGTTCCTGAATTATAATAAAAAGCGAGTTTCCACCTTTTTGAATTAGAAAGTTTGAACCGCTGTGGCTTGATTTCCAGTTCGTGCCATCAAAATAAGCATCAAAACTTAAATTGACATTGTCGTGCGTCCAGTTCAATAATTGAAATGTTTGATAAGCATCCGCCGTTGTTATTGCTTGTAAGTGTGCTCCTCCAATATTTGAAGCCGTCCCGTATATTTCTAAACCACCTGTCGCCCCATTCAATGATTTTGACGAATTACCTATAATTATTGGCATACTTATATTTGATGTTAGTGATGTTGTTATTTTGTCGCTCGCCGTTAATGTGGCTGATGATACTCCCGCATTTGCCCTTATTAATCTACTCTCGCGGTTGCCGTTGTTGTTGATATACCCGCATTTGCCGTTATCGCCCCACTTGCTGTTATTGCCTTCGTTGCTAATAAGCCCGATGTGTCAAGTTCCAGAGCGAGAGACCAAGGAACAGCAACCCCCACACTTTTCCCGCTATCATACAAAAATCTAAGTTTATTATTCCATTTACTAATTAGAAAATTAGAACTCGCATAACTTGATTTCCATCCGCCCGCATCTAAATACGCATCAAAAGTCATATTTATGTTATTATGACTTAAATTAGTTAGTTGAAAAGTAGGATAAATATCTTCCGTTGTAATAGCCTGCATATGTGCTCCAGTTGTATTATTATTATAAGTCCCATACAATTCTAAACCCGCTGTTGTTCCTATTCCTTTCGTTGTATTGCCTATGATTATTGGCATACCTAATGCTGTTGTTATTTTGTCGCTCGTTGTTAATGTTGTTGTAGTCATGCCAGCAGTTGCCGTTAATGTAGTTCCCGTTATTGTTCCACCATTTGTTATGTTGTTTGAGTTCATATCTAAGGCTCCATAAAACCGCATACCGCCAGCATTGTTAAAACAGACAATGTCAGACGAAGCACTTTTATTATCCAAAAGTTTTGAAATATAAAGTCCCGCCCCTTTTGCATCAAATGCTACATTCGTAAATACATAACCTCTTTGTTTCGCGGTTCCACTTGTAGCGGTATTTAGAGTAAATAAGAAATATTGATAATCACCTGATGTCTGTGAAAAGAATATATCTCCTCCATTTTGGTTTAATATCCTCGCCCCATTATATGTTATATTTCCACCATTAATGATAGTTTGATTATTAAAATCGGCGTTGTTCGTTAAAGTTAGATATTTTATCGTAGTGCTCGCCCCATTAAATGTTTTACTTCCTGTTATGGTTTGGTCTGTTGTTAGTTTCACACAATTGTCATCCAGATATTGCCTATTTACCGCTTCATTCGCATTTTGTGGTGCTCCTAGATTAACAATCCGACTACTATTACAATCTAAGCCAGTAGCATTAAACCACGAAACAATCGTCCCGTCAATAATAAAACTTATTTTTTTCGCAGAAATTTCAAAGTTGTAATATGTTGCAGTTTTCATATCCAAACTAGCAATAGACCCGATATTACTGGTAGAATTGAAAACAATGAATGTTCCCTTTGTTGTTGAATTGATTGAATTTCCAGTTATTTCAACACCAATGCTATATGTCTTAATTCCTGCTATGGTTTGGTTTCCTGTTAGTTTCACATTTTGCCAGTCTTTTGTATGCACATAACTTTTGTTTGCTCCATCTGTTGAAGCGGAAGGGTCGGCTAAGTTTGTTATTTTGTTGTTATTCAAACTTAATGTTGTTCCAGTTGCGGTTATAATTAAAGTATTACCTGAATATAACTCTACATATGAACCAGTTATTTGTATCGGATACCAAGTCGCTGTTGCTGTTTTTTGTGCTGCAATCATTCCTATTTTTGTATCAAAGGCTATACCGATGCCATCAAAAGTAGTAGGATTGGAGGAACCACTTACTTCTAAAACTGATGTAAATTTTTTATTTCCTGCTATGGTTTGGTCTCCTGTTAGTTTAACCACCGAAGTATCAAGGACAGAAACATCCACACCATCAACAAGATTAACATTTGTTATGCTTTGGCTTTTCATATCAATCCCCGCACTCGCATTTATTATACTGCTAAATGTTTTAATTCCTGCTATGGTTTGGTCTCCTGTTAGTTTAACCACCGAACCATCAACTGCGAGATTTGCGAGATTAATTCCATTATACGTAGAAGCCCCCGAAATAGCATAACCATTCATATTTAGTGCCCCCGTCATACTAGCAGTGCCGTCTAATCTAAGAAAGGGTGGTGTGGTGTTTCTCCATTGACCTGTGCTATAAATAAGTAGTTGGTTATCTGCTGGGAAGCCTGTTATTGTCACATCGCTGTGGCTATCTATACTTCCACTCGCTGACACCTTATTATTATTGTCTTGGTGCTCAAATATCCATTCATCAACATCTTTGGTATTTAGTAAATTTACTCCTGTTATATTCTTCCTTTCCATACTAATATTGCCGAATTCATCAACATTTATCGGAAATGTTTTATTTACCCAGTTTATTGAATTATATGTTAGATAACTATTCATTGCTATCGGTGCGGTTATAACCACATCTGAAAGTGTATCAATTGAACCAAGGGCTGTATTCTTCCATTTGCCTTCTACATCGTTGTAAGTTAAGTATTGTCCGCTCGCTTGTGCAAATATGTTTGCGTCTATCAAATTATATAAACTGGTTTGGTGCGGATTGGAAGTATTAGAGCGGTGTTGAGTTGAGGCTTTGACTTCGTCATCATCCCTTACTCGTTGCTCTGTATAGTATAAATTTTTTCCTTCTTTGATGTCTGTCGTTGATTTTAAAGCGAGACGTGTGTCAAAGCGGTTATCAGTCCAATAATAATTAAGTCTTTCTTTTAGGTCTGTTGTTGATTTTAAAGCGAACCGACCATCAAAGCGGTTATCAGTCCAATAATAATTAAGTCCTTCTTTTAGGTCAGTTGTTGATTTTAAAGCGAGACGTGTGTCAAATCGCGCATCAGTATAATAAAGATTTATTGGGTCGGAATCTTCTGGCACTCTGTCTGTATTCAGACCGACTATGTTTGTGTTCGTTAAGTCTAAGTTAAGTATGTTTAGACTATCAACAGCCAACTCATTAAGGCCGAGTAAACGTTTGTACTGACTACCCATTGTATATTATAATAAATATTTAATTTTAAAAATACTAAAATATAATAATCTTAGTATAAAATGCCGTCTCCCGAAGCGAGCCGACAAAATTGGGGAAAAGCAGTCGATGGAATTAAACAAAAAGCAAAGCAGAGAAAAATGGAACATGCCAAAAAGGTTTTGGAACAATACCGAAATGCGGTTAAAAATGAAAACGAAGATATGGAACGAAAAATAGCAGAGATAGAAAATAAGAATTTAGCAACAGATATTATTAATGAGAAGGAACAAGATGACACACCTGAGCAGAGTGAGAGTGAAGATGAGGTTGATTTCACTGATATCATTGCAAAAAAGATGGCGAAAATGAAGATAAGAAGAAAGAAAGCGGAAACTAAGAGAGAAAAGAAGAAGAGTAAGAAACCAGAGCCTGAGCCTGAGGAGAGTGAAAGTGAGAGTAGTGAAGAAGAAGAACCGAAACCTAAGAAAGGGAAAGGAAAAAAGTATAGCATTTCTGTTAATGTTTTTGCTGGGCAACAACAATCTAAAAAAGAAAAAAATAATGAAGAAATATCAAGGATGTTCTTGAAATTTTAATCCCACTTATCTTTTCTATTTAAACAAATGACACACATATGTAAAAGATAAAAAAGATAAAAATGCATGACTATTCAAAAGCGAAAATCTACACATTGCGATCGATGGAAAGTAATGATGTATATGTTGGTTCAACGACAGAAAAATTATTATCAACTAGATTAGCTAAACATAAAGGATTTTATAAAACTTGTGTAATTAATGGTAAAAGAAATTGTAATATGACTGCTTTTAAAACTTTGGAAAAGAAAACGTGCTATATTGAATTATATGAAAATTTTCCTTGTAATTCCAAAAATGAACTTTTAAAAAGAGGAGAAATAATACGAAGCATTGATTGTATAAATAAAATTATTGCTGGAAGGAATTAGAAACAATATAGAGAATATAATAAAGAATATTTTGAAAATTACAGAAAAGAATTAAAAGAAAAACATCCAGAGAAATTAAAAGCCTATAGCGACAAATACTACCAAAAAAAAAGAAAAAATTAAGAAAATGTTTGAAACACGAAAAGAAGAAACATACTTGAAAAGAAACAGAAACAATCAATGTGTATGTGGTATAACTCATTCTTTAAGAAACAAATCCAGACATTTACAATCGACGAAACATATAAATTCTTTAATTGGAATAAATGCTTTCGGTTATTAATATATTTCAATATGGATGAAAATAAAGAGCGTGAATTGAGAGAAAAACAATAATTAGAAATTCACCATCAGAAAAAGAACCCGAAAATATGGAATACTATATGAGTTGATAAACCATTAGACCAAGTCTTTCTTGACTTAGCAGATATGAGTAAGATAAAAGATAAGAAAGGAAATAAAGGATATGCTTGGATGCTTTGTTGGATCGATTGTCATAGTCGATATTTAATAATCATTCCATTAAAAAATAAAACCGCAAAAGAAGTCTATTATGCTTTGAAAACAATTAAATATAAACCGAAATCAATTACTACCGACAGCGGAGGCGAATATAAAGGATTGACCCGTGAATATTTTATTGAAAATGGAATTAAACATGATGTCGTTGAAGTTGGCGACCATAGAGTCTTAGCGGTTGTTGATAGAGTAATAAGAAGTATTAGAAGATGGTTAGACATTTTATTTGAAACTAATCGTAATTTTGATTGGTCAGTTATATTCAGGACTTAGTCTATGCTTATAATCATAAAGTTCATAGAGGTATTAAGGCTAAACCGATAGATGTATTTTTTGGAAGAGACAAAAATAAACAAGTGATAACCCACGATCATTTAATAGACGAATTCAATGTTAGTGATAGTGTGAGAAAAGAAAACAAAAGAAATGTTTTCTCCAAAGGTGGAAAGACTTTCAGTAAAATTATTTATAAAGTAAAGGGTCGTCTGGATTCAAGTTAATATTAAATAATGATGAATTAGTAAGTCCAAGAGATTTATTGAAAATTGATTTTATTAAACCAATTGACGAAGAAAAAGATATGAAGGAGCAAACTAAGGAAGTTATTAAAGAGAAGAAGACAAAAGAACTACTTAAAAGGGAACAAATAGAGCCGGAAAACATTAGAACAAGTAAGAGGGAGCGAAAGGCGAAAGTAATAATGGACCTGTAATTGGTGGCACTATAGACTGCTAAAAATGTTATCACGTGGTTTTTTCTGAGAGGATGCGAAAACGTAGAAATGTTTTTGTGTTTTCGCAGTTTTGGACAACTTTTATAAAAAAATTTATGAAATATTTTATAAAAAAGTTCGTTGATGACAAAGTCAGAAACGAATAAAATAAAAAGATAAGTGTGCTATAGTAGTACCTATAGTAGTAAAATTTATTGATTTTGATATTGGTCTGTTTGTTTTTTTATGTCTTGATAAATTCGCTCTTGATACTTCTGCTCCACATTCACATTTTATTTTTTCTTTTACTTTCTTGTTTATTTTATCTCTGTTGATGTGCTTGTATAGTTGTTTAGAATTAGGTCTTATATAGTCTCCCATTTACATAAATATATTTTTCGCTATTCTTAAAAGGAATAACGAAGCGGTTCGTTAATCTTTTTTTTTTTGAAGTAGAGGAAAACGAATTTATTTATTTTTCTTTCTTGTATTTATCAAAAATTTTTGCTTTTTATTTGCTGTTTGAGGCTTAGTATTGATTGTTTAAACTATCAATAGGATGGACGATACATTTTTGGAAGGGGGTTTTTGAGGCACGAAAAAAACACCCCCCAAAAATGTCTATTTATCTACTAAATAGCTGGAAATCGAATGTCATATTGAAATATATTACATTCTAATGAGAACAAATATTTCTCAAAATTCAAGAAAAAATGAAGAAGTTGTAGAGAAGTCTTGTTTCAGGAATCTTTTCGGAAATGTATCTATCATTGTCATTTTCTACACTTCTTCATTTTTTCGTGAATATAAATGATTTTATGTATCATATCATTGTCATTTTCTACACATTATTTATTAATAAATGGTTGTATGTACCATTCATTGTCATTTTCTATAAACTATATATATATATAGCTGGAAATTGAATGCAATTTCGAAATATATTACATTCTAATGTGAATAAATATTTCCCAAAATTCAAGAAAAAAGGAAGAAGTTGTGCAGAAAATGACAATGAATGGTACATACAACCATTTATTAATAAATAATGTGTAGAAAATGATAATGATATGATACATAAAATCATTTATTAATGATCATGATCATGACTTCCGAAAAGATTCCTGAAACTAGACTTCTCTACATTATTTATTAATAAATGCTTGTATGTACCATTCATTGTCATTTTCTACACAACTTCTTCCTTTTTTCTTGAATTTTGGGAAATATTTATTCACATTAGAATGTAATATATTTCGAAATGGCATTCAATTTCCAGCTATATATATATATACATATATATATATATTTTATAAGGATTTTAAAAAATTTTCGCCGTATGTATGTATGTATGTATGTATGTATACGTATGTATGTATGTATGTATGTATGTATGAGATTGTATGCATGTACACATGCATGTATGTATGTATGTATGTATGTATGTAATGTATGTATGTATGTAGACAGATAGATAGATAGAACACGGCTAAGCCTCGGATAAGAGGAAAAGAGTCCGAACAAGTATCTATCTATCTATCTATCTATCTATCTATCTATCTCTCTATCTCTCTCTATCTCTCTCTATATATACATATATATATATATATTCTCTATATATCTATCTATCTATCTATCTATCTATCTATCTCTCTCTCTATCTCTTTCCCTTCCTCCCTCCCTCCCTCCTTCTCTCTCTCTCTCTCTCCTCTCCCTCCTCCCTCCTTCCCTCCCTCTCTCTCTCTCTCTCTAGATAGATAGATAGATAGATAGATAGATAGATAGATAGATAGATAGATAATAGGTAGATGGATGGATAGATAGATAGATAGATAGCGGATAGATAGATGAAATATCGACTAATGTCAGAAAAAAGGAGCTTCTGATTTCGTCAACCAGGAAGTCTGTGGGTAAAGTATTAACCCGATGCCCAGCTAAGCCGTGATGTTTGCACGGAAGGGACTGATACAGGCAATACCAAAGCTTCCTAGTACCAGGCGGGCCAGGGCTCGTTCCATAAAGCGCCCCTTGCAGAACGAGCTCCCACCTCCATTACAGAGGGCCCAGTAAGCAGATGGAGTTTCGAGACTGTTCGACAGTCTAGTATAAACCGACAGAGCACTGTGGGTTTTATTCCGGGCTCAACAAGCGAGAAAGGGCACCCTGAGGGAACAGGATTGTGCTTCCCGTCGCTATTTCGGCATATGACTTATAGGCGTATGGCTAGGCACACAAAAGGAGATAGATAGATAGATACATAGATAGATAGGTAGACATAGAGAGAGAGAGAGAGAGAGAAGAAAGAGAGAGAGAGAGAGTGAGAGAGACAGATTTGTGCTTCTTCTTCTTTTTCTTCTTCTTCTTCTTCTTCTTCTTTTTCTTCTTCTTCTCTTTCTTCTTCTTCTTCTTCTTCTTCTTCTTCTTCTTCTTCTTCTTCTTCCTTCTTCTCCTTCTTCCTTCTTCCTTCTTCTTCCTTCTTCTTCCTTCTTCTTCCTTCTTCCTTCCTCCTTCTTCCTTCTTATATTATAATTCTTTAATCTTAATCTTGATCTTAATCTTTACCTTTATATGACCTTAATCAAGTCTGTGCACTTTGTTGCCTCTCAAACCACACACATCAGAGTATTTTTGCAAATCTCTGACTGTCTTTCGACAATAGGTCTGAACAAGTGTCAGACGACAAGTCGACTTCTCAAGGAGTGCTTCTAGCCTCTTTGACATTATCTGTACATAGGTCCTCGTACCTCATAACAGATACAACAACAAAAAGAGAAAAAGAAAAGAGGAGTGGAGAAGGAGATCAAATTTTCAGAGAAAGTCGTACAGATTACTTCTTTCTCACAAGGAAAAACACATAAGACATAGAGGTGAGACGCTCTCTCTCTATACTGTCTTTTCGTTTTTTCTCTCTATTCGTTCCTCATAGACGAACAGAGCAATTACGGGGTAGAAACAACTCTGTCTCATCCGTATTCCTTCAGCGTCCATATCTCCTAGGTCTGAAGACTGGCAGGAAGGAGGGGGGGAGAGTGAGCGAACCCCAGGAAACGAAGAGGAGTTCGTTGACCCTCATGCAGAAGGAGGAGATCTGGCACCTTCCTTTGACACAGGAGGAGCAGAGAATCAATTTTTTACTGCGCCTTCCTTTGACACAGGAGGAGCAGAGGAAGTCGAGGAGGAGGAGAAGGGAGGAGAGGAAGCGAGGTTTGTGGCCGAATATGGCAAACTAAGTAAGAAGGAGTTTGAGGAGAAGAAAGGGAAGGATGAGGCCTATAAATAGCTATACATTCCCCAAGAAATGCAATGGGGACAACCCTTGAAGAAGGAGGACATCTGTTACCCTCTCCCAAGGCAAGCTCTGCCTCTGGCAGAATTCCTCAGAGACGACGGTGCACAGTTACAGGTGCAACATGTCTCATTTGGGGACAATATGTCTTTACTGGAGCTACTCGACCTCTCATGGACAGTGTTTGAGTGTGCTATACTCTTTGAGTACCAGACTGGAAAGACTGTGCTGCCATGGAACACAAGAGCACTGGCTAGGTTGCTCGATCCTGGTCAGGACATTGATTCAATAAAGAGAGTGGAAAAGGAGTTTAAGTTCAGGAATCCAAAAGGACAGATCAATGTCATGGATGTGTCTCTGAAACTTATGGAGGCCAAGTTAGTGGACCTGGGTAAACTCCAACACACCCAGTTTGGCAGGGACCTTCACCCGGCCCTGAGGGAAATAGAAGGCGAAGCTGGAGGGGTGACGAGGATGAAGAAGCTGCATGCGGCCTTGGTGAAGGATGACGCATGGAAGAGGTGGGTCTTCACGAAGGATCATACGATCTTGGAGGGGACGGCCGCACCACCCCCCACCAATAAAGCGGGAGAGAGGGAGTTGGCGGAGAAGGCCTTGTTCCTTCGGAAGGCAGCTGAGATCCTGTCTTTTTTTCATCATGCCCAAGAGCTGTATATCAAAGAGCTAGCGGCTGAGAAAGAAAAGAAGGAGATGGAGGCAAATATTGCATTAGCCAAGGCGGCGGGAACAAAGGGACCAAAATATTCCTCTGGATCTTACATGGCTCCCTCGGGCCGCTCCGCCCCGTCAGCCCACACAGCCCCTTCGGCCCCTGCGACTAGCTCAGCGCCTACCACTGTCATTGTCAACAGTAATGACAAAAAGGACAGACAGGCTATCATACAGGCCTTCCAAAAATATACAAAGTCCGATGCCACTGCTCTGACGCTGTATGCAGAGACAGCGAGTCAGAAGGACACGGATGCGAACCTTCGAGACAAGCCAGAAGAATTGATGCTTGTATGAAGCAGCATCCAACGGACGAAACACAGGAGTATGAGGCGTTGTACACCTTGTTGGACCCATCAATCATCACACAAGGGTTTGATGTTGGGGAATACAAGGCGATGAGAGCGGTAGAGGTGGCGGCTAGGAGAGCAGCCTCAGACCTGCAATGCACGGTGCCAGTTGCCGTCCTCTTGCAATACTTTAAAACTCATGGGTATCAGCACCTGTGCACTGGTACTTTGATTGGGTTTGAGATTTTTCAAGAGGTGAACGAAGGGCTGGGCATTGGCACGAGGTTGGCAGCGATCCTCACTGAGGTCAGCGCCAAGTACGGGCTCTTTTATAGCCGGAAGTCTATCATTTTGTACTTCCTGAGTGCTTTGTGTACACGACACCCGAGCAAGCTCGCAAGGATCATACAGTCCTGTCCGACCTTCACGGCGGTGAAGACGGCGGATTTTTTAGAAACGAATATATACGAGAGGACTGTAGCGGCTACTCCGCCGGGCGACCTGTTCAAGGAGGTGCTCGACGCGTGTTCCGAATTGGACACGGCCACCGAGTCATTCTCCAGTGCCGCGACACAGGGGGTTGGAGGTGCTCAAGCAGCACATGCAACTCGAACGGCAGGTCTCAAGAGGGGGAGAGATGAGCCGACGCCGTGCTACCGCTATTTTTCATACATGGCGTGTAAGCATGAGGCACAGAAAGGAGTAGGCAACTGCCTCTTCAGCCACGACTCTCTTGATGATAGGCAGCGAAATCTTTTCCTTAGAGCTCGAAGGCATGAAAAAGACCATGTACGCCATGTAAGAAGGAGTTGGAGGAGGGGAGGTGGAATGCGAATATGGTCTCGGATGCGGAGTTCCGGGAGACCATCATTTACTTCCTTGACAGAATGAAGAGAAGGGAGAAGAGAGAGACATCGGGCCGATCAAAGGCGCCGACTAGAGGAGGAGGAGAGACGAGAGGATCGTCACGAGGGTCCCGAGGGACACCAAGAGGGGCGGCACCACGAGGACGAGGCTTTCGTGGAAGGGGAGGACGGACCCCAGCGCGCCCTCCCAGAGGACACGGATACTGGAATTATAGCACCAGTTCCAGCTCCAACTACCCCCAGCAAGCTTATACCGCTACGGAGGGGGGACGTCAAGACGAAGACACCGGCTCAGGTGAGCGTGTTGTCGTCGTAGACTGACGGGAGGAGAAGAGAGAGGAAAAGAAGAGAGAAGGAGATAAAAACTGTTTTTTAATCCGACAGTCACAGTTATGCCTACTGTTGATGAACAGGATACGAACGGTTCCGTTCCTCCCAGACGTGAAGGTGAAGGCACACAGCCTCACAAGCCTCAAGGTAAGCACTTGCTAGTTCATCCTTCGAGAGCTAATATGATAAATGATGCGAATAGGAAGGCGAAGAAGGCGATGGAGGAGAGGAAGCCGAAACCAAAGGCTAGGTCTCCTCCTACGAAGAAGCAGCGGACCGTACCCCCGCCAAAGGACTCAATAGTCTCTGCTATAGACACGAGTACACTCGGTGTACCAGACTCTGTCCAAAAGACACTCGAGATACCGGAAGCCCCGGAGACTCAAGAAGTTAAGTTGGCGGAAAAGGGGGGAGAACGAGAAGAGGACAAGGAACTTGAGCGTAGACTCAAAACCCTAGAACGAAAAATTCATGTGCTAGCGGCTAGTTTACATAGACCAGACGCGCTATGCTACACTGACCTCTTTTGTGAAACTTTACAAACCACATTAAAAGTTGGTAATGATACGATGGCGAATATTAATATTGTCGGCCAGAAGTTTTTGAATAGTCACCGGACATGGGTGGACAAAAACATTAGAAAAACAAAGGGGACCCTAAAAGGGGTAGGCAGCCGTACGGAAAATTACGGGCATCGTCACATTAATTTTCAAATTGAAATCCGGTCGAGTATATCGTGCGGACCTCTATGTTGTCCCCGATTACCACGGTTCAATCCTGCTGTCGTATGACCAATTGGCTACGATGGGGGCTGTGATCGATTGCGCCGCACGGCGGGTGATTTATGGAGTGAAGAATGGAGAGGAGGAGGATATTAATCCGATGACTGCTACTGACTCATACGAGGCTTTTGAGCTGAGTCTAGCAACGGAGAGGAAAAAGTTGGCCTTCGTACATGAGGCAACTGAAGCCTATGTACACCCTATGTCACAGTGCCGGACGAACTGACCTGGACCGACAATTGGGAGACGGAGATGCAGGCGTATACGGTTACGATTCCCGCATGGGACAGAAAGTCTATTGATGACTTAATCGTAGCGCGTAATGAGGAGATAATATGTGTTGCGAAACAGTGCCCGTCGTTGGCCAGCAGAAGGTGGCGGGGCAGATGTCCATATTACTAATGGCTACTGTTACCATGCGAAGGTGTCAGATGAGAAGAGAGAGGCGTTTGTGCCAAGGAGGAAGGGGCGTATCCCCGATACTCCAGCGGATGACATTAAAACTTTTATCACGAACTTCTGGGGCGATGTGCCTACCTGGCCGCGCTCATTAACTGAAGTGAAAAAGTGTCTACGGACTCTATTTGAGAGTAACAAGCCGTATACTGTCATTCTGCCATACAATGAGAAGGCGATCTGGGCACAGGAGATAAGGGACCGGCTTATTGATCATCCTATACCTGTTCCTTCTCGCAAGCAACAGTTAGTGGTGGCTTGTCGACTCGGGTCTCGGGAGCAGAGCAGTGCATACAAGCAAAAGCTCAGAGCCCAGGACAAGTTGAAATTGATACCTCAAGCTTTCACATGCTTTGATGGTTTCTACACCCGTAAGGCTCCGATACAATACGCGAAGCTTATTGATATGCTTGTCGGGCTGGGTCATGATGATGAGCCGGACACAGTCACGTATGAAAGAACGGGACTAGACGATTTGTCCGAGGAAGATTTGAGTTTGGAGGAGGACTTCGCGCCCTTCAAGGAGCATAAAAAGATGTCGGAGGAAGATTTCCAAGCGGCGGCGCGGAAAATTTTAGAAGAAGGAGTGGGTTCGGAGAGAGAGAAGGCGTTTCTCAAAGCTAAGATGGAGGCGTACAGAGAAATCTTCGACCCTCCTCGGGCAGGTGGTGTAAAGTCGGATGACTTCACTGCTGTCATTTACAAGATACCGGGTGCGGAGCCATCTCCGGCACCACGGAGGGCAAATTTGAGCATACATGAGGCGAAAATAGCGGAGGAGAATGTGAGACAGTTGCTCAATGAGGACTTTATTGAGAGATCTACATCTCCAATTGTCTCTCAACCGAAAATCGTCCCTAAGCCAGGAGGAGAATGGCGCTTGACGATCAATTATGCCCGTGTGAATAAGGTGCTAGAGGAAGAGAGAAATCCTCTGCCGACCTTAGAAGAAGGCAGAAGGGTGCTGCGGAATGCTAAATTCTATTCGATCATTGACCTTAAGAACGGCTTCTGGCAGATACCACTGGACGAGAAATCCAGATGGCTGACTGCATTCGTTGTGGGTATGGAAATATACCAGTGGAAGGTGCTTCCAATGGGACTCAAACAGGCCCCGGGCTCTTTCAGAAGGCGATGCAGAAGATGTTGAGCGGTCAATATGACGACCAGTCGGAGGATGGTTTTATGAGAAGGAGAGGACAGAAGGCGGGAGAATATGCATTTTGTTACATCGATGACATCATCGTATACTCTAACACAATGGAAGAGCATATCGATCACTTGTCAGATGTCTTCAGGCGCATCGGAGCTTTTGGCCTGAAATGCAACCTTAAGAAATGTCAGCTTGCCAGGACAAGTGTGACGTATTTGGGTTACGAGATTTCTCATAATAGGGTCTCGATATCGCGCGAAAAGAGGGAGGAGATCATGAGTAGACAGTTGCCAAAGAATCGCACGGAGTTACACCCTTTTCTTGCGATGGCACAGTACTACAGCCAGTTCATACCCGATTGGGGTGCAACTCGGGCTAAGCTGGAGAAGATGATTGATTTTGGAGACTTTGAGAAGTGGGATGAGGAGGCTTTGCAGGCGTTTAATACGCTCAAAGATATCATTTATAAAGATCCCAAGGACGGCGGATTAGTACTTATGATGCCCGACTTTACGAAACAGTTCGTAGTCGACACGGATGCATCTAAGTTTGCGATTGGCGCCGTGCTGCAACAAGAAGATGAGGAAAAAAAGTTGCGCCCGATCATGTTTATTAGTAGAAAGCTGTGTGCGGCGGAGCGAAATTACTGCACGCGACAGAGGGAGGCGTTGGCAGTAGTATGGGCTCTCAAGAGGCTCAGAGAATACTTGTGGGGAGGACCTCTATTCACGGTTAGGACCGATCATCACAACCTTCTTTGGTTGATGAATCATGAACAAACCGGCCGTTTGGCGCGGTGGCAAGCTTTCTTGTCATGTTTCAATTTCACGATGGTCTACTTACCGGGAAAGCGAAACGTAGTCGCTGATAGCCTTTCCAGGCTAGAGTTTCAGTCGGAGGTGTCGGCTCTCGTATCATCAGTGGAGATGATGGACCTGTCCACGGACAAGGTATACGAGGTGAGCCACATAGAGGCGATGCAGATGGCAAGAGGCGTTCGTTATGACCGCACGGGTCTACGATATAGTCCTCAAGGCCCGGATCATGGCATATGCTGTGAGGCGCATGTTCTCGAAGACGCTGAGTGGTCTTATGAGGCATACGAGAACGCGAAGGCGAATATAAAAGAAGAGGAGGAGACGACTGAGGTCTGTACTGAACCTCCACAGGAAAATCGAAGCGAGCTTGATGAAGACCCGGAAAGGGTAGGAGTAAGGTTGGAGAACGGTACTATTCATATTGCCTCGCCTACCGCGTGGAGGCAGCAACAGGCGACGGATCCGGAGTTCAAGGAGCTCATAACGTTATACAAGAACCCTAATGAGCTTAAAAAGACTCCGCAGATCAAAGATCAGATGAAGGAGATGGCGTGGAGAGATGGGCTATTGTGGTACAAGGGCCAGCATGGCAAATTTGCATCACAGTCTGACAAATGGACTCTCTGGGTACCAGAGAAGTTGAGGCGCTTTATATATGTCGCAGCCCATAACTGCCCCTTACTGGCACATCCGGGTCGACAAAGAACTCATTGGTTCATAGCGAGGCGATTTTGGTGGAAAGGGATGAAGGAGGAGATAGACAGGGAAGTGGACGCATGCATCCCATGCAAAACCACAAAGACACCGCTGAAGGCGAACTTTGGCCTGATCGGTACATTCCCGTTACACGCCGGGATGTTTGAATTTTTACACATCGATCATGTGGGACCTTTCCCCGAATCGGCAGAAGGGTACAGATACCTTCTTACCGCAATAGATCGAGCCACCAATTATGTCTGGGTTGTTCCTGTTAAGGACGCTAAGGCAAGACAACTGCAGAGGCTCTGATCTATAGGATCGTCTCGCAGATCGGAGTGCCTAGAAAGATATGTTCTGATCGAGGTTCTGACTTTAATAATGAAGTCATCGACAGACTATCTAAGTACTACGGGATGAAATGGGAATATGTTACTGCCTATAACCCGAGAGCGAATGGCAAGATCGAGCGGGTACATAGACCTCTCAAAGCCTCGCTTAAGATGTACTGTATGAAGAAGGAGAATCAGAGAGCCTGGGTGGAGGCAGCACCTTCATTTGCCTTTGCAATGAACTGTCTACCCTCATCGGCATTAGGAGGAGCCAGGAGCTCAGTCTCGCCATATCAATTGGTTTACGGCCGAGAGCCTAATATCCCAACCTCACTTCTGCATCCAAAAGACACTTGGGCAGATGAGGATGAGTTGTTCGGGATGAGACTAAGAGCGAAGATGGAGGCGGAACAAATAGTTGCGGCGCACAGGGAGGCGGAGCGCAGAAAGACTGACGCACAAGGAGTGCGACAAGCGCACTTAGATCAAGTCCGTTTCCAGGTTGGGGATATTGTACTCTTGTACCATCCTCAAGTCCCAAGGGGGTTAGCTCTAAGCTGTTTACCCACTGGAAAGGACCATACCAGATCATAGAACAGATGGGACCTCTGAATTATAAGATCAGGGGTAGAGGGAAGGTGCAGATTGTGAATGTTCGAAGGCTGATCAAATATGACCCCTTCTTACTTGAGGATGAATCCGTTGAGGAGGCGTTGAAACGGATGAAGGAGGACTTCAAAGAGGTACCGCCTATACAGAAGGAGGATACCTTAGAGGAGGAGAATGCCTATCGGGCACCTGTCACGGAGAAGGAGGAGACCGAGAAGGAGAGTAAGGAAGACTCAAACCGCAAAAGCGCGGCGGGGACTCAGTCTAAAGCCCCCATAGTCCGCGGCGGTACGAAGGAGAAGTTCACGGAGGCGCAGAGGAGGAGAGCGCAAAACGATCTCATCTTCGACCAACCGAGGAAGGTGGCAAGGTCGACGCGAGCGACGGATGTCCATGGAGGAGGAGGGGAGAAGGACACTAACCCGAACGCGGGTAATGTGGACATTCGACATGTGCGATGGAAGGAAGGAGAGGCGATTGCGGCCATCAAGTGGGTCCGAGACGCTTTTTATCTGTTGAGACCGGCAGAATCTCATGTTGCCGATGACACTCTCTCAGATCTTTATCTCATGCGAGCTGTGGCGGTCCCGCAGACTACACGGACAGCACGGACATCGAAGAGATCCTTAGCAGCAAAAACGATACAACCGGTACTCCATTTTTGGAGAAGCATGGACCCTGTTGAGGTTCCAAAAGCTAGACAATATTTACCGGTGTACAAAGACTCGAAAAATCTCGAGACATGGGATGATACTATTACCCTTCGAGACAAAGACCACACTGCGTGGACTATTCAGTCACTGCCTAGAGGAGTGCTTGACATTCCTTTTGACTTATCTTTGGGCGCCATCCCTAAGAAAATATGGGACATTCTGGAGGAGTCGAAGTTTGACTTGACTTTTGTTGGCGGCCCGCCACCTGGCAAAGGGGTTCGCGCAAGGCGACGAAGGCAGTAAGTGACATTTTTTTTCTTTTATCACGCGTCGGACATTGAAAGCTGCATGTGGATTAATCTCATAGTGCCCATGTCAGATCATGTCTTATTAAAATGTTTTTATACCATTGTTGTTACTTGGCATTTTTATCGCAACATATGAGTGCGAGGGTCAATCGGCAAATGGATACGACACCGTATAAGGAGATCGCTTGTGAGTTTAGCGATGGTGTTCCTGGTACGACCCTGCTTCAAGTATCCAGGGTGATGTTCTCAAAAAATGTTCTCATAGTAGACATATTAAATTTTTTCTTTGGATATACTTAATATCGTCATACCAGCACGGTCCGTCTCTACTTGTGTCGGCATATCGCATGGTCGGGCTCACTCACCCCGGCTTTGGATATAGTTATTAGGTCTGGCCCCCTAGTACTATATTAAGGTAACCGATTGAATACAAGGGTATGTTATTAAAAGACAATGTAGTTACTGATCGGAAGTGTTTTTGGAGAAGGAGAAAAATTATAACGCTGCTTTTATTGCAATAGTAATACTATTTGTTCTTGACATACTGCCTCAGAATTAAGTTACGGGGGGGACAACCAGTGTGGAAGGAGGAGTTTTTATTTACAAAAACGAGGCTGGAGATTTATAGTTGACTCGTGTCTGGCGTATGCGTTTTATATATCCACTGCACCGTCTATCCGTGGGTTAATGCACTTAGTTGCGACACCCCGTAGCGTTTGTGCAGAAAAGAAATCAGCAATTATATGACGAAAATATTGCATATTTCCGTCATAAAAACGGGAAGGGGTACTGTAGGCATCACCCCCCGGATAGCCGGTAAAAAGTACCCTTTTTCTGGTGTCAGGTGCACCTAGTTTTTTCCCATTATTTTCAATATCGTTTGGCCGGATTTGACCTAATGCCATTTTAACCTTGGTCTGTTGCCGTTTTCTTTTCGGCTTCACTGAGCTAATATAACGAGACATCATTCTCTTTTGGGGATTTGTGTCTGGTTGTATTACCGACTTTTTATTGAGCTATCTTCGGGGATTGTAACAATCTATATCTATATCTATATCTATATCTATATCTATATCTATATCTATATCTATATCTATATTTATATATCTATATCTAATCTATATCTATATTTATATATCTATATCTAATCTATATCTATATCTATATCTATATAGATATAGATATAGATGAAGAAGAAGAAGAAGAAGGAACCAGAAACCAGGAACCAGGAACCAGGAACAAGGAACAAGGAACAAGGAAGAAGGAAGAAGAAGAAGAAGAGTCGGAAGACTTCTGTTTAAATAATTGTTTTCCGAGTCAGTTAAGGGTCACCTTATGAGTTGGACAAGGTTTTCATTATGCTTTGCAAGGGATCTGGGCCCCCGTGTATTTGGCGAGCCTTCATTCCTAATCATAGTAGGGGGCTTAGACTAGAAAGCGGAAGAGTAATTAGCCATATCGGCACTTAATATTAATATTGTGACATTTCTGGTACTGGCTACCTCTTTGGGGATTGCCTGTCTATTACCGGTACCGTTATATCATTACCTTTCCGTTGAACGTTATTTTTATTCGATCTCTGTGCGGGATCTTTTCCCTTTTGTCTGATTAAATATTTGAACTGGTAAACCGGGTGACTTACTGGGGAACGCTCTAGCTTGATCCCGAGCCACGACAACTTGTGACTGGTCCAAACTTCTTAAGCAACCAACTTAGTTCAACCGGTGAATCGTCGATAACCTAATCGTAAATCATAGTGATACTGATTTTTTGAATTCAGGACGACTGACTCGGACTGATTCACTAGTTGTACATTTACAGGTCTACCACATCAACTTGTTCAGTCAGTTTGGGATGATTCGAAACGGTCACAGTCCATAATTGACAATCGAGTAGTAACTTGTGACATTGTTTCTATGCAGACAATCGGTGATATTTTTGAGCAGTGACCAAAACCGAAATCATGTTCCCTACAAAATCAAGATTTTGTCGCCTTCGTTTTAGCTCTGAGGAGTCACCTTTTTATTCCTTCTCATACTTCGTCGTCCCACTCACATCTACGAGTGGCAAGTTTCTATCAAAAGAGTGACTGCGTAAAAAAAAATCCCAACTTGATAATATTGATAGTATTCTGAATAATAATCATTCAATAGAATTTTTTTCTTTTTGCGGCTTGAAAGTCGTCAGAATTGATAACTATACCGCGCGCTGCCCTCTCCCTCGCCCTCCTCTCCAGCTTGGCCCGCCGGTATTCTTCTTGTCGTTTTTGCTTCTTCGTCAACGCAGGTGAGGCATCACTTCCCTGCCCCAGACAGCACAAACAAGCACAGCGCTCAATCGTTCCACTCAACATAAGTAGTAGTAGTAGTAGTAGTAGTAGTAGTAGTAGTAGTAGTAGCAGTATTAGTAGTAGTAGCAGCAGCAGCAGCAGTAGTAGTATAGTAGTAGTAGTAGTAGTAGTAGTAGTAGTAGTAGTAGTAGTAGTAGTAGTAATAACAATAGTAGTAGCAGCAGTAGTAGCAGCAGTAGTAAAAGTAGCAGCAGCAGCAGCAGTAGCATTAGTAGCATTAGTAGCATCAGTAGTAGTAGTAGTAGTAGTAGTAGTAGTAGTAGTAGTAGTAGTAGTAGTAGTAGTAGTAGCAGCAGCAGCAGCAGCAGCAGTAGTAGTAGTAGTAGTAGTAGTAGTAGTAGTAGTGGTAGTAGTAGTGGTAGTAGTAATAATAGTAGTAGTAGTAGTAGTAGTAGTAGTAGTAGTAGTAGTTGTACTAGTAGTAGTAGAGGTAGAGTAGTAGTAGTAGTATTAGTAGTAGCAGTAATAGTAGTAGTAGTAGTAGTAGTAGTAGTAGTAGTAGTAGTAGTTGTTGTTGTTCTTTGTTGTTCTTGTTGTTATTGTTGCCATTCTGTGTGTATTCATGTATGTATTGTGTCACGTACCGGTGTCTCCGCGCTGGGCGTGGCGGCTGAGGGCACGGTTACTCCCTGCAGCGGTGCAAAACAGGCAGCGGCGCCACCAGTTCATATACCGCTTCAGTAGTAGTAGTGTACTACTACTACTACTACTACTACTACTACTACTACTACTACTACTACTACTACTACTACTACTACTACTACTACTACTATTACTACTACTGCTGCTGCTGCCGCTTCTACTGCTTCTACTTTTACTTTTGCTGACGATGGTGTTGCAATTGTTGCTACTGCTGCTGCTGCAGCTTCTACTGCTACCGCTGCTTATTGCCGGTGCTTCTGAAGCTGCTGCAGCACTTATTGTTGCTGCTACCGCTACTCTCTCTCTCTCTCTCTCTCTCTCTCTCTCTCTCTCGACCTTGGTCTGCAGTTGCGCCAGTTCGGCCGGTCCGGCGGTGCGGCCCGCACTGTCAAGCGCGCGACACATGGCCAGCACGTGCTGCAAAGACTGCATGTCCGCCTGCTTGCCTAGCAGAAAAGCAGGAGAGAGAGAGAGAGAGAGAGAGAGAGATTGTGTGTTCTTTTATCTCGATGTTGGCAGTATTCATCATTATTCCTTACGGCCTAATATAATTAAATGTCATTCCCATATAATATGCAAATATACACGTATTATACATATATTGTATACATGGATATCTCTAGCAGGGCGTGTCGGGTCCGTACCGCAGGTGTCGTAGAGTTGTGTGTTGCGCAGAGGCGCTTTGCAGATGCGCTGGGCGTGCCGCAACACCCACGACCAGGGCGTGCCCGAAAACTCTGCAGAAAGCAATCAACATATTATATACACACAAAAAGGTAATTTGTGCCACGTATGCCGGACCACCCACGACAAAGGTGTGCCCCGAACTCTACATGCAGTCGACAAACAATATTCATTTTTGTATGTGTATGTATGATTACCTTGTGTGAGGCGTAGGTAGGCTTTGGTCATTCGAAAACAATCGGGAGGCTGCGCAGAGCCGTTGCTCTATACGCATGTATGTATGTATGTATGTATGTATCTATGTATGTATGTATGTATGTATGTATGTATGCATGCATGCATGCATGCATGCATGTATGTATGTATGTATGTATGTGTGTATGTATGTATATGTATGTATGTATGTAAGTATGTATGTATGTATGTATATGTATGTATATGTATGTATGTATGTATGTATGTATGTCTGTATGCATGTATGCATGTATGTATGTATGTATGTATGTATGTATGCATGCATGCATGCATGCATGCATGTATGCATGCATGCATGCATGTATGTATGTATGTATGTATGTATGTATGTATGTATGTATATGTATGTATGTATATGTATGTATGTATGTATGTATGTATGTATGTATGTATGTATGTAATGTATGGATGTATGTATGCATGCATGCATGTATGCATGCGTGCATCCATGCATGTATGTATATATATATGTATGTATGTATGTATGTATGTATGTATGTATGCATGTATGTATGTATGTGTGTGAACCTTGTGTGAGGCTTGTTGAAAGGTCGCTTGAATTGCAAGTAAGTAAGTAAGTAAGTAAGTAAGTAAGTGCGTAAGTAAGTAAGTACCTTTATCTTGCCTTTGTGAGCATGGCCATGCACACCCCGCTCGGAGGAGGAAAGCAGAGAAGAAGAAGAAGAAGAAGAAGAAGAAGAAGAAGAAGAAACAGCAGGGAAGAAAAGAGCAGGGTTGTCTAGGAGGCCCTCTGCGCTCATCATGCCATCCGCCTGTGTGAAGTATGTGTGTGGGTGCGTGTGTGTGTCTGTGTCTGTGTATGTGTGTCTGGTGTACGCGTGTAACTTGTGCATATGGCATGTGTTGGTTTTTCTGTCTGTCTGTCTTTCTTTCTTTCTTTCTTTCTTTTTTTTCTTTTTTTTTTTTTTGTTGGGGTGGAGGGGGGGGGGGGGTGGGGTTGTGATCGATAGGTTTGCGTTACTGAGCGTTTGGTGGATGGGTATGTGTTGTTACGTTTAGTGGATGGGTACGTGTTGTACGTTTGTGGGTAGGAAATCGTCCAGCAACATACATATTCATACGCATATGTATATGTGTTGTTACGTTTGTGAGTTGGAAATTGTCCAGCACGTCCTGCCAGGTGCGGATGTTCCCGTTGCTATACATTACATACACATATACAGATACATATACAGATTCAGATACAGATTCAGATACATGCACATGTACCTGTACATGTACATGTACATGTACATGTACACGTACATGTACGTATACGTATGCGTTACGTATACGTTATACGTATACGTTATACGTATACACTATACGTTTACGTTATACGTTATACGTTATACATTATACGTTATGCGTTATGCGTTAT
>WBZZ01005100.1:72500-102597 GCA_019918135.1 Paulinella micropora
GAAAAAGAAAAGAGAGGGGGGGGGGGGCCGCCACACATGACTACACCTTTACAATTACATATCCATAACATAGCATAATAATATATATCACCACGCAACATATCTAAGCAAAAATATAAATGTTAATAACTATAATATAATATTAATACTGAGCCGCTGAATACTAATTTAACATTTAATACTGAGCCGAGAGAAGAGATCCGTTATAACATTGAGAAGTTATGGAGGCCGTCAAGAAACGAAAACAACAAAGTACACCAACAAGAAGCGAACGAGCCCAAGAACAAGCCCCAAAATCAACGACGGAACCAACAAAGCTCCCTCTCTCCAAAAAAGAAAAAAGAAGAAAGGCAAAAAATCCAAGGGAAAAGGCAAGGAAATGACAAGCCGCCTTTCCACCGACTGGGAAGACGAAGAAAGCGAAGAACAAATCGCCAACGACCCAAACCAAACCCGAGCAAAGACCAACCACGACAATAACGCCAACCTGCTCAGAACACCAACCAGACCACGAACCAGCGATACACTAGACACAGGCAACAACAACAACGGAGACCTAACGGATCCGATCGCGAACGTCAACACAACCCATGAACCAACCAATAACAACAACAACAACAACAACAGCAACAACGAAACAACACTCCAACCAACGACGCTCTTCAGTGCCACCTTGCTCGAAAATATCCTCAAACCCATGTTCGAACAAGCCCGACAACAACAAGTCGAGGACATGAAACATTTTATCGGAAAACTAGAAACACTAGGCAACCGAACAAAACAACTCGAAGACAAAGTCAACCAGCAAAGCGAAATTCACGTACAAGCAATGGAGCAGACTCAACAAACATCACAAAAACACGAGGAAACACTGCAAACTCACCAAACAGAACTCAACCAGCTCACAGCCAACATAGACTCAATCCGACTAGAGCTGAACGAAACTAAACTTCAGCTTAACGAAATGAAAGAAATGCAAGAGCGCCACGCAAAAGCATCACCCCCTACTATGTATGGACAATGGGCAAACAACACAACCCAATTACTCAAAAATATACATGCTAGCGCTAACCTAAACATCAATACACACAACTACCCACCAGAACGCAAACAAGCCACAGAGAATCAAAAACAAAACCAACGAGACCCAACATGTGAGCTTAGCATCTCAGGCATACCATACCAACCCAAAGAAAACACACTAAACATAATGAAAGCCATGATGAATGCAAAAAACATTCCATACCAAGAGGGAGATATCACAAAATGCTTCAGAGCAAAGAGCACAAAACCTATGAGAGAGGAACCCAAACAACCACCAGCTATCATAGTACGTTTTAGCTCAAACAACCTCAAAACGCACTTCAAAAAGCACGACCCACTCCTGCCCCTCACCCACGACACAGTAAACTGGACAGACACACATCTTGCAGGCCAAACATTCAAAATATACATCAATGAAAGCCTCCCACCAAACACTCTCATGCTTCTGAAACAGGCGATCAAGCTCAAGAAGGAACTCGTTAAGGCCACTGGCGAGACCATCTACGTCTGGACAAGAGACGGTGAGGTCATCTTCAAGCAGCAGACAAAGGAGCATAGGCTAGTGATTAAGACAGAAGAAGATACAAACATAATCAAAGACTCGTATATGCTCAACAAACCAAACCAGCAGCACAACAGCACCTCCATGAGCACCTAAATGAACCCTCAACAAAAACCCCCAGAGCATATCACCCACCCAAATCTCCTCCCACAATCCTTCACACCATACCTATCGCAAAAATAAAACATATAATAAAAACATAAAAAACAACGATAATAATAAGAATAATAATAAGAATAAAAATAAAAACAATATACTCTAAAAATAACAAAAATAAAACATATAATAAAAACATAAAAAACAACGATAATAATAAGAATAATAATAAGAATAAAAATAAAAACAACAACACACACAACAATACACTCACAATATATCACACCAACATCCACTCTCTCAAAGCACATCATCAAGACCTAATCACACACCTACAACTCCTACCATTCCAACCAGATATCATCATACTCACAGATAACTACATAACCCAACCAACCAGTAACAAGCATTCCCTATCCCTACATACACAGCCAAACATCACATCGACATCTCAATATACTAAAAAAGCAACATGCACATTACAATAGACGATAAACAAACTATATCGGACTCATGCAAAACTCCACTAACACTAAGAATATATAACAATAAACTTAAAAACAAACTAATACACACAATAATAGGTATGTATAGACGCCCACTCATAGACAAACAATTCATGCATGAACTACAAAATAACATAAACAGCATACTACACAAAACGCCTACAAGCACAATAACAGTAGTAGGTGACCTCAACTACAACCTATTAGGCAACATACATAAACCACACACAGACTTTCAAAACCTAATGGTACACAACAACCTCTACACAACAATAACAAAAGCAACAAGGCACGACATGGTCCACACAACATCCCATACACTCATAGACATGATAATCACTAACATCAATGCCAACATAGAAGCAAACATCAAAAGCCCATGCATATCAGACCACCACCCCATATACGCAATAATACACACACATACAAGAAAACCAAACACAGACAACACACCCAGACTCACCAAACACATATACGACAAAAATAAAGACACAATCCTAGCAAACCTCAAAACACAGTTAGAATACATCACACAGGACAACACAGAAAGCAGCGACACAAACCAAAAGTTTAGAGACATACAAACAACAATAACAAAAGTCATAGAACACATCGAACGAGAACCAAAGCAATGCAATAAAAGAAAAAGCTGGTGCAGCCCCATAACAAAGAGGCAAATAAGAAAAAAGCACCTACTATACAAAAAATGGAGAGATAACCCAACAACAGAAAACAAACAAGCATACAGGACACAGAGATACAAAGTCGACAAAATAATACACAAAGCAAAAAAAGACGAAGTTATGAAGACGCTAGAAGAAAATAAAAACAACCCAAAAAAACAACATAGAAAACTCAGAGAGTTAGTACCTAACAACAAACCACCGAGAGCGTCACCAACCACAATACAATACAACAACAAAACATACACAGACCCCATAGAAATAGCAAACGCACTCAACGATCATTACATAACAATAGGCAAAAAAACAAGCAACAGCATACCAACAACCGAACATAAACAACAACCAGAAGAGAAAGCGGAAGAAAACAAACAAACACATCCAAGCTTCAAACTACATAACACAACAGAAGACATTGTAAACAAAACACTTAAAAACATAAACAGAGATAAAGCAGAGGACATATACAAAATAAAACCAACACTTATAAAAGACATGCACGCCTTCCTCGCACCTATACTCACCAATCTTCAACAAAGCCATAAATGAAAATAAATACCCAGACGCACTCAAAACAACAAAAGTAATAGAAGTATACAAAGCCAGCGACACAAGCATGCCAGCCAACTACAGACCGATATCATTACTACCTATAATAGCTAAAGTATTTGACACAATAATAAATAAACAAATAATGGATCACCTAACAAAACACAACATAATATCACATACACAATACGCATTTCGACCTAACTCAAGCACAACCATGACAGTCCAAACCATAATAAACCAAATACAAAAACATAAAGACAAAGAAGAGCTAGCACTAGCTCTCTATGTAGACCTCTCGAAAGCATACGATACAGTAGAGCATTCAAAGCTACTAGACAAACTTCGACGAAATTTTAATTTCAACGAAGGTACAGTCCAGTTCTTTGCATCCTACTTCTCGAACCGCATTCAAGAAGTCCACACACAATATGCCAAGTCTCACAAACGCACCATCACACATGGCATCCCGCAAGGCAGCACACTCTCCACCACCTTCTTCCTACTCTACATAAATGACATAATCAATATTATACAACAAGGGACAGTATACACATATGCAGACGACACCACACTCATAATAACAGCTAAAAATCCTAAAAATCTACAAGAAAAAACACAAACAGAAATAACGAAATTAATAAACTACTTCCACTCTAATAACCTAGTACCCAACCCAACAAAACCAACATACACAATTTTCCATAAAACAAAACAAAATATCACAATAACAATAAACAACCATACCCTCGAGCAATGCCAACACGCAAAACTCCTAGGCATAACACTACAACATAACCTTAAATATGATCAACATATTAACAACATAATCCGTAAACTCCAACCCACAATCAACTCATTACTATATGCTAAAAAATATCTAAACATAAAACAAATGAAACAACTATACTATACACACATATATCCACACCTTATACAAAACATCTCCATCTGGGGGACGCATGACAACAAAAAGAAATATATACAACCACTCATAAAAATACATAAAAAAAATAATCAGAGTAATTGCAAAAACACATTACCGCGCACATACAAAACCAATCCTAAACCAACTCGAACTGCTTGACATCACCCACCTATACACCCTCCGTGTATGCATAGAAAATCACCCATTCATTTACCCTAAAAAACATCTCAACAGACCACTCTACAACAACACCTTTACACCAATCAATATCATACACTCATACAAAACCCGATACTCAACAAAAGGCAACCTCTTTGTTAACCACAAAGACCCATACCTCACCAAGATCTTTGCAGATCAATGGAAGTCAATCCCAAAACATATAACAGATGAAACAAAAATCAAACCATTCAAGAAAGCACTAACTGCATATATACTAAAACACCAACAAACATCATAGTACATATAACGTATGCACACACGCGAAAAAAAAAAAGAAAAAAAGATAGGGGGGGGGGGGGAGATGAGAAGAACACTAGGCTTGCTCCTTTGTCTACTACCTGAAAAAGAACTATCCGAATCAATCGACGTATATGGTCAACCACGCCCACTCCCAACCTCCCCCCCCCCCCTCCTCTTTTACTCTTTTCTGTGAAAAAAGAAAAGAGAGGGGGGGGCCGCCACACATACGACTACACCTTTACAATTACATATCCATAACATAGCATAATAATATATATCACCGCGCAACATATCTAAGCAAAAATATTAATTTTAATAACTATAATACAATATCAACAACTTCCACCCCCCCCCCTTTTCTTCTTTTATTCCTTTTCTAGAAAAAGAAAAGAGAGGGGGGGGCCGCCACACATGACTACACCTTTACAATTACATATCCATAACATAGCATAATAATATATATCACCACGCAACGTATCTAAGCAAAAATATAAATTTTAATAACTATAATATAATATTAATACTGAGCCGCTGAATACTAATTTAATATTTAATATCTTCCTTCATACGCTCAACTGAATAAGTAGGTTTCCACCTTTGATAAAGGTATAACTTACTAGCTATACTTTTCACGTGGAAGTTCCCTGAGTCCAATTGTAAAAATTGTTCTCTCAATAAAAACGAAGAAGAAGAAGAAGAGAGAGAGAGAGAGAGAGAGAGAGAGAGAGGGAAGGAGGGAGGGAAAGAGAGAGAGAGAGAGAGAGAGAGACAGACAGAGAGAGAGAGAGAGAGAGCGAGTGAGAGAGAGAGAGAGAGCGCGAGAGAGAGAGAGAGAGAGAGCGAGAGCGAGAGAGAGAGAGAGGGAGGGAGGGAGAGAGAGAGAGAGAGAGAGAGAGAAAGACCCAAACATAAATATTAATACCCAAACATAAATATTAATATTAATAACACCAACTCGGAGCCACCAAAAAAATTATTAATACTTTTAAATCCCTTGAATACGCTCGACTGAATAACTAGGCTTCCACCTCAGATAAAGGTATGACTTAATAGCCATACTTTTCACGTGGACGTTCCCTGAGTCCAACTGTAAATTTGTTCTCTCAATAAAAGCGAAGAAGAAGAAGAAGAAGAAGAAGAAGAAGAAGAAGAAGAAGAAGAAGAAGAAGAGAGAGTGTATGCATAGAAAATCACCCATTCATTTACCCTAAAAAACACCTCAACAGACCACTCCACAATAACAGCTTTACACCAATCAATACCATACATCCATACAAAACCCGATACTCAACAAAAGGCAGCCTCTTTGTTTAACCACAAAGACCCATACCTCACCAAGATCTTTGCAGATCAATGGAAGTCAATCCCAAAACATATAACAGATGAAACAAAAATAAAGCCATTCAAAAAAGCACTAATGGCATATCTACTAAACCATCAACAAACATCATAATATATAACATATGCACACGCGCGAAAAAAAAAAAAAAAAAAGAGAGAGAGAGAGAGAGAGAGAGAGAGAGAAAGGGGGAACACCAAGCTTGCTCCTTTGTCTACTACCTGAAGGAGAACTCTCCGAATCAATCGACGTATATGGTCAACCACGCCTAATCCCAACTCCCCCCCCCCCCCCCTCTATCTCTTTCACTTCTTCTAGATGGAAAAGAACAGAGAGGGGGCCGCCGCACATAAACGACTACACCTTTACAATAACATACATACATAACATAACATCATAATATTAAAGACTTATTAATATCACCGCACAATATATCTAAACAGAAATATTAATTTTAATAACTATAATATAACATTAATTCTGAATACTAATTTAATATCTTCCTTAATACGCTAAACCTAATAACTAGGTTTCCACCTTTGATAAAGGTATAACTTGCAAGCTACTTTTCACGTGGACGTTCCCTGAGTCCAATAGTAAAAATTGTTCTCTCAATAAAAGCGAAGAAGAAGAAGAAGAAGAGAGAGAGAGAGAGAGAGAGAGAGAGAGAGAAAGAGAGATGCAAACATGCAAAACTCCTGGGAATAACACTACAACACAACCTTAAATATGATCAACATATTAACAACATAATCCGTAAACTCCAACCCACAATCAACTCATTGCTTTATGCTAAAAGATATCTAAACATAAAAACAATGAAACAATTATACTACACACACATATACCCACACCTCATACAAAACATCTCCATCTGGGGGACGCATGACAACAAAAAGAAATACATACAACCACTCATAAAAATACATAAAAAATAATCAGAATAATTGCAAAAACACATTACCGCGCGCACACCAAACCAATACTAAACCAACTGAAACTACTTGACATCACCCACCTATATACACTCCGCATAGAAAATCACCCATTCATTTACCCTAAAAAACACCTCAACAGACCACTCCACAATAACACCTTTACCCCAATCAATACCATACATTCATACAAAACGCGATACTCAACTAAAAGCAGCCTCTTTGTCAATCACAAAGACCCATATCTCACCAAGATCTTGGCTGATCAATGGAAATCAATCCAAAAAAATATAACAGATGAAACAAAAATAAAACCATTCAAAACAGCACTAATGACATACCTACTCAAACATCAACAAACATCATAATATATATAAATATAAACACTCGCAAAAAAAAAAAAAAAAAAAAAAAAAAAAAAAAAAAAAAAAAAACGATGGAACAACAAGTTTGCTCCCCTGTCTGCTACTTGAAGGAGAACTCCCCGGATCAGCCAACGTGTATATGGTCAACCACGCACAGCCCCAACTTCCTCCTCTCTCTTTCACTTTTTCTCACGAAAAAGAAAAGAGAGGGGGGGCCGCCAGACATAAACTACTACACTTTTACAATAACATATATATTCATATCATATTATAATATTATCACTACTGAATATATCTAAACATAAATATTAATATTAATAATATTAATACTAGATATATATAACACCAAGCCGCTAAATACAAATTTAATATTTTCCTTTAATACGATCAACTGAATAACAGGTTTCCACCTTAGATAAAGGTATATAACTTACTAGCTATACTTTTCACGTGGACGTTCCCTGAGCCCGATTGTAAAATTGTTCTCTCAATAAAAGCGAAGAAGAAGAAGGAGAGAGAGAAAGAGAGAGAGAGAGAAAGTTTATATAAAAAACACACACACACACACACACACACAACAGCAACCATCCACCAGCATGGTCTTTGAAGAATCCTCCGCCGGACTCCGTCCAACGAATATGGTCTCCCAACCACACCAACAAACCACTCCTTCACTTGCCCCTCTCTTTTCTCTCTCTCTCTCTCTCTCTCTCTCTCCTTTTTTTTTTTTTTTTTTTTTTTTTTTTTTTTTCCCCTCTCCCTTCTCATACTACTGTCCAGACATATTCACTGAACTACTAATTTTCACTCACTCCGATCATTCTAGTATATTACTACTGATGCAAACATAAACATTAATATTAATAACATGAATACTTAAGCTACATATTACGCAACATATCTAAACATAAACATTAATATTAATAAGATTAATACCAAGCGACCTAATATTAATACTTTCAATTAATACGCTCGATTTAATAACTAGGTTTCCACCTTAGATAAAGGTATGACTTAATAGCTATACTTTTCACGTGGACGATCCTTGAGTCCGATTGTAAAAATTGTTCTCTCAATAAAAACGAAGAAGAAGAAGAAGAGGGAGAGAGAGAGAGAGAGAGAGAGAGAGCTACAGTCAACAATAACAAAAGTTATAGAACACTATGAGAGGAAGCCCAAACAAAGCAACAGAAGAAAAAGCTGGTGTAAACCAAAAATAAAAAGACAAATAAGAAAACGACACGCGCTATACAATAGATGGAAAGATAACCCAACGGTAGAAAACAAGCGAGCTTACACAACACACAAATACAAAGTAAACAAAATAATACACAAAGCAAAGCAAGAAGAAATAATGAGAGTACTAGAAGAAAACAAATACAATCCGAAGAAACAACACAGAAAACTCAAAGAACTAGTCCCAAACAACAAACCACCAAGAAAATCACCAGCAGTAGCGTACTACAACAACAAAACATACACAGACCCAACAGACATAGCAAATGCATTCAACGATCATTACATAACAATAGGCAAGAAAACAAGCAACAACATACCAAAGATAGAACAGGAAGAAATTGTAGCGGCAGAGACACACACACACCCTAGCTTCAAACTACAAACTATAACACAGGACACAGTACAAAAAACACTCAAAAACATAAACAGAGACAAAGCAGAAGACATATATAAAATAAAGCCTGCAATAATAAAAGACATGCACACTTACATCGCACCCACGCTCACAGAACTATTTAATAAAGCAATAAAGGAAAATAGTTACCCAGATGCACTAAAAACAACTAAAGTAATAGAAATATACAAAGCTAGCGACACAAGCATGCCAGTAAACTACAGACCTATTTCATTACCAATAATAGCTAAAATCTTCGACACAATAATAAATAAACAAGTCATGGACCATCTAACGAAACATAACATAATATCACATACGCAATACGCCTTCCGCCCGAACTCAAACACGACAATGACAGTCCAGACTATCCTAAACCAAATACACAAACACAAAGACAGAGAAGAACTCGTGCTAGCGCTTTACGTAGACTTGTCAAAAGCCTACGACACAGTAGAACATGCAAAGTTAATTAAGAAACTCAGGACAAACTTCAATTTTTCCGAAGACACTGTTAATTTCTTTGCATCCTACTTTTCAAACCGAGCTCAAGAAGTACACACACAGCACGCAAAATCACACAAACGCACTATAACACATGGCATTCCGCAAGGCAGCACGCTATCTACTACTTTCTTTTTGCTATATATTAATGACATTATAAACATAATAAAACAAGGAACAGTATACACATATGCAGACGACACAACACTTATAATAACAGCAAAATCACCCAACAACCTACAACAAAAAACACAGACAGAAATAACCAAACTAATCAACTACTTCCACTCCAACAACCTCGTACCAAACCCAACCAAAACAACATACACAATCTTCCACAAAACCAAACAGAACGTAACAATAAACATAAACAACTACACACTTGAACAATGTAAACATGCCAAACTACTAGGCATAACACTCCAACACAACCTGCGATACAATCAACACATAAGCAACATCATACGCAAACTACAGCCAACAATCACTTCTCTCCGATACGCACAACAATTTCTCCACACAACAATCATGAAACAACTATACTACACGCACATCTTCCCTCATCTCATTCAACACATCTCCATCTGGGGGACCCATGACAAAAACAAAAAATACATACAACCACTCATAAAAATACATAAAAAAATCATCAGAATAATAGCCAAGACTCATTACCGATCACATACTAAACCGCTCCTCGACCAACTCGAAATCCTTGATATCACTCAACTATATAAACTAAGAGTTTGTATAGAAATCCACCCATTCATCCATCCCGCCAAAGAACTCAACAGACCATTACACGACAACACCTTCACCCCAACAAATCATATCCATTCATACCATACTCGACACTCAATCAAAAGCAACTTATTCATCGACCACAACACCCCATATCAAACAAAACTGTTCCTGCATCAATGGAACCAACTCCCACAAGATATCAAGGACACAACATCACTCAACATCTTCAAAAAGCGGATAAAAGCTCACCTCCTAGAACAACAAAAACATAATAATAATAATGATAATAATAACAACAATGACTACAACACACACACACACACACACACACAAAAAAAACATCAAAAACAAAAAAAAAATTAATTAATTAATTAATAATTAACTTATATGCATACATATATATATTTATATATGCATAAATAAGTTTATATAAAACACACACACACACACACAACAGCAACCATCCACCAGCATGATCTTTGAAGAATCCTCCGCCGGACTCCGTCCAACGAATATGGTCTCCCAACCACACCAACAAACCACTCCTTCACTTGCCCCTCTCTTTTCTCTCTCTCTCTCTCTCTCTCTCTCTCTCTCTCTCTCTCCTTTTTTTTTTTTTTTTTTTTTTTTTTTTTTTTTTTTTTTTTTTTTTTTTTTTTTTTTTCCTCTCCCTTCTCATACTACTGTCCAGACATATTCACTGAACTACTAATTTTCACTCATTCCGATCATTCTAGTATATTACTACTGATGCAAACATAAACATTATATTAATAACATGAATACTTAAGCTACATATTACGCAACATATCTAAACATAAACATTAATATTAATAAGATTAAGACCAAGCGACCTAATATTAATACTTTCAATTAATACGCTCGATTTAATAACTAGGTTTCCACCTTAGATAAAGGTATGACTTAATAGCTATACTTTTCACGTGGACGATCCTTGAGTCCGATTGTAAAAATTGTTCTCTCAATAAAAACGAAGAAGAAGAAGAGAGAGAGAGAGAGAGAGAGAGAGAGAGAGAGAGAGAGAGAGAGAGAGAGACTGGACAGGCACACACCTCGTAGACCAAACATTCAAAATATTCATCAACGAAAGCCTCCCACCAAACACCCTCATGCTCTTAAAACAGGCAATCAAGCTAAAGAAAGAGCTCATTGAGGCCACTGGCGCTACCATCTACGTCTGGACCAGAGACGGGGAAGTCTTCTTCAAGGAGCAGACAAAGGAGCACAGGTTGGTAATCAAGACAGAAGAAGACATCAAAATCATCAAAGAATTACACATACCCCACAAGCCAAACCAACAGCACAACAACACACCCATGAACATCTAAATGAGCACCCAAAATAAACCCCCAGAGCATCTCACCCACCCTAACCTCCTCCCACAATCCTTCAAACCATACCTGTCTCTCACTTCAAAAAATAACAAAAATAAAACATATAATAAGAACATAAAAAACAACAGCAACAATAATAATAAAAATAACAATAACAATAAAAACAACAACACACACAACAATACAATCACAATATACCACACCAACATCCACTCCCTCAAAGCACACCATCAAGACCTAATCACACACCTACAACTCCTACCCTTCCAACCAGACATCATCATACTCACAGATAACTACATAACCCAACCAACCAGTAACAACGCATTTCCAATCCCTACATACACAGCTAAACATCACATCGACATCTCAATATACTATAAAAGCAACATGCACATTGCAATAGTCGATAAACAAACCATATCGGACTCATGCAAAACTCCACTAACACTAAGAATATATAATAATAAACTTAAAAACAAACCAATACACACAATAATAGGTATGTATAGACGCCCACTCATAGACAAACAATTCATGCATGCATTACAAAATAACATAAACAGCATACTACAGAAAACGCCTACAAGCACAATAACACTAGTAGGTGACATCAACTACAACCTACTCGACAACATACATAAACCACACACAGACTTTCAAAACCTAATGGTACACAACAACCTCTACACAACAATAACAAAAGCAACAAGACACGACATGGTCCACACAACATCCCACACACTCATAGACATGATAATCACCAACATCAATGCCAACATAGAATCAAACATTATAAGCCCATGCATATCAGACCACCACCCCATATACGCAATAATACACACCCGCACAAGAAAACCAGACACAGACAACACACCCAGACTTACCAAAAACATGTACGACAAAAACAAAGACGCAATCCTAGCAAACCTCAAAACACAGTTAGAATACATCACGCAAGACAACACAGAAAGCAGCGACACAAACCAAAAGTTTAGAGACATACAAACAACAATAACAAAAGTAATAGAACACTTCGAACGAAAACCCAAGCAATGCAATAGAAGAAAAAGCTGGTGCAGCCCCATAATAAAGAGGCAAATAAGAAAAAAGCACCTACTGTATAAAAAATGGAGAGATAACCCGACAACAGAAAACAAACATGCATACAGGACACAGAGGTACAAAGTCGACAAAATAATACACAAAGCCAAAAAAGACGAAATAATGAAGACGCTAGAAGAAAATAAAAACAACCCAAAAAAACAACACAGAAAACTCAGAGAATTAGTACCTAACAACAAACCACCGAGAGCGTCACCAACCACAATACAGTACAACAACAAAACACACACAGACCCCATAGAAATAGCAAACGCACTCAACGATCACTACATAACAATAGGTAAAAAAACAAGCAACAGCATACCAACAACCGAACACAAACAACAACAAGAAGAGAGAGAGGAAGAAAACAAACAAACACATCCAAGCTTCAAACTACATAACACAACAGAAGACATTGTAAACAAAACACTAAAAAATATGAACAGAGATAAAGCAGAGGACATATACAAAATAAAACCAACACTTATAAAAGACATGCACTCCTTCCTCACACCTATGCTTACCAACCTCTTCAACAAAGCCATAAATGAAAATAAATACCCAGACGCACTCAAAACAACAAAAGTAATAGAACTATACAAAGCCAGCGACACAAGCATGCCAGCCAACTACAGACCGATATCACTACTACCCATAATAGCTAAAGTGTTTGACACAATAATAAATAAACAAATAATGGACCACCTAACAAAACACAACATAATATCACATACACAATACGCATTCCGACCTAACTCAAGCACAACCATGACAGTCCAAACCATAATAAACCAAATACAAAAACATAAAGATAAAGAAGAGCTAGTACTAGCTCTTTACGTAGACCTCTCGAAAGCATACGACACAGTAGAACATTCAAAGTTACTCGACAAACTTCGACGAAATTTTAATTTCAACGAAGGCACAGTCCAGTTCTTTGAATCCTACTTCTCAAATCGCATTCAAGAAGTCCACACACAATATGCCAAGTCCCACAAACGCACCATCACACATGGCATCCCACAAGGCAGCACATTATCCACCACCTTCTTCCTACTCTATATTAACGACATAATCAATATCATACAACAAGGAACAGTATATACATATGCAGACGACACAACACTTATAATAACTGCAAAAACTCCTACAGACTTACAACAAAAAACACAAACAGAAATAACTAAGCTAATAAACTACTTCCATTCTAATAACCTAGTACCCAACCCAACAAAAACAACATACACAATTTTCCATAAAACAAAACAAAATATCACAATAACAATAAACAACCACACCCTCGAGCAATGCCAACACGCAAAACTCCTGGGCATAACACTACAACATAACCTTAAATATGACCAACATATCAACAACATAATCCGTAAACTCCAACCCACAATCAACTCATTATTATATGCTAAAAAATATCTAAACACCAAAACAATGAAACAACTATACTACACACACATATATCCACACCTCATACAAAACATCTCCATCTGGGGGACGCATGACAACAAAAAGAAATATATACAACCACTCATAAAAATACACAAAAAAATAATCAGAATAATTGCAAAAACACACTACCGCGCACATACCAAACCAATCCTAAATCAACTCAAACTACTCGACATCACCCAACTATACACCCTCCGTGTATGCATAGAAAATCACCCATTCGTTTACCCTAAAAAACACCTCAACAGACCACTCCACAATAACACATTTACACCAATCAATACCATACATCCATACAAAACCCGATACTCAACAAAAGGCAGCCTCTTTGTTAACCACAAAGACCCATACCTCACCAAGATCTTTGCATATCAATGGAAATCAATTCCAAAACATATAACAGATGAAACAAAAATAAAGCCATTCAAAAAAGCACTAATGACATATCTACTAAAACATCAACAAACATCATAATATATGTAACATATGCACACGCGCGAAAAAAAAAAAAAAAAAAAAAAAAAAAAGAGAGAGAGAGAGAGAGAGAGAGAGAGAGAGAGAGAGAGAGAGAGAGAGAGAGAGAGAGAGAGAGAAAGGGAACACCAAGCTTGCTCCTTTGTCTACTACCTGAAGGAGAACTCTCCGGATCAATCGACGTATATGGTCAACCACGCCCACTCTCAACTCCCCCCTCTCTCTCTCTTTCTCTCCTTTCTCTCTCTCTCTCTCTCTCTCTCTCTCTCTCTCTCTCTCTTTCACTTCTTCTAGATGGAAAAGAAAAGAGAGGGGGGGCCGCCGCACATAAACGACTACACCTTTACAATAACATATATACATAACATAACAACATAATATTAATATCACCGCACAATATATCTAAACAGAAATATTAATTTTGATAACTATAATATAATATTAATACTGAGCAGCTGAATACTAATTTAATATCGATATCTTCCTTAATACGCTCAACTAGTACTGAATAACTAGGTTTCCACCTTAGATAAAGGTATAACTTACTAGCTATACTTTTCACGTGGACGTTCCCTGAGTCCAATTGTAAAATTGTTCTCTCAATAAAAATGAAGAAGAAGAAGAAGAAGAGAGAGAGAGAGAGAGAGAGAGAGAGAGAGAGAGAGAGAGAGAGAGAGAGAGAGAGAGAGAGAGAGGAGAGAGGAAAAAAAGAGGGAAGAGAGAGGAAAAGGAAGCACTTTGTAATGTTTTGGATAAGACACTCGACATTGCCTATAACATATGGAGTCACTTATCAGCCTGAGTTAGGTTGCGATAACCCCTGTCGTGTATCAAAAGAGCTGGTCCAGATTGGACCGTTTAATGCGACAATTTTTTCGTCACCACATGGTACTGAAATTCAGAGTTTAACCCGGTCGGGACGGCAAATCTGTGATCGTCCAGGTTTTACCTTTATTTTTTGACTGATAACCTATCAAGGCATTTTTCAATAATGGTGTGTATTTATCGGTGACAATAAGGCTCGTTTCACCCCGAATTTGGGTTTGAGGTTTTTTCGGGGTGTGTGAAACTGTCTTCAAGAGTGTTAGGATCGCAGGGAAGGTAAAACCCTAACGATGTATGCCCCAACGAGTGGGTGTTCTGGGGCGATTTTCTTCAATAGGATCCGGACGGATTATAACACAAAAACGTTCACTTAAAGTCAAAGTACCAAACTTAACAGCAGAGTTTTTGTTTAATAAAAAGATACAGCACTTGAAAAGTCAAACGTTAATACTGGAACAAGGTCCAAAAAGTTCAAAGTGAAAAAGTAAAAAGAAGGGAGGGTAAAAAGAAATGGTGGGAAAGAAAAAATTTCAAGCGGGTGTACTGCCACCTGTGAGGAGACAGACGCTTGAATGAGAACTTTGTGAAAAGTAAGAAAAGAGTACATGTGAGGAGACAGACACTTGAATGAGAGCTTTGTGAAAAGCAAGAAAATGAAGCAGACACAAAAGAACAAACCCAAAACCACATGTTTGTGACAAATAGAGACTCACAAAAAGTCAATGTGTGTCACAAACTAATCACTGACAATCTGTGTCCAATAGTGAAAAGGCTACTTAACAAAGAAATGCACAAAAAGATCAAAGATGTAGAAAAAATTACTAAGTAGAATTCTAAAAAAGATCAGTAACCGTCCGTTGAAATATGAAAAATTACTGTGTCTATGATCAAGTTCACGGAAAAACAAAATATGCGCTGATTAGTTTTCTTTGCACCCGAGTAGACAAAAAGTGCGAGCACAGTATAGTCTACTTAAAGTCAAAGTACCAAACTTAACAGCAGAGTTTTTGTTTAATAAAATGATATAGCACTTGAAAAGTCCAACGTTAATACTGGAACAAGGTCCAAAAACTTCAAAGTGAAAAAGTAAAAAGCCAAAACCACAACTAGCTTGTCACTGCGGAAGCGAACATAATATAGTCTCAATCTGAGCATGCGTACGCCGACCACCCCGTTGGATGTACCTACGTGCAGCCCTGCGCATGGTGAGGTTGAAATTGTCGCTGACAAAAGAGACCATAGCTAAAGTATCTAGATCCAAGGCTCGATTTAGCAGTGCTGCCCGCCCTTGCTGAATGTATCGTCTTGCAGAATCGTTTCACACCCAGCGACCCTCCAACATGACGTTCTCGATGCAATCTCCACGCAGGATACCCAAAGTGGCGCGACCATGTCGGATGCTTTGGAAGACGTACGGAGCACGCGTAATATCAGTGTCTCGGTTGAGACCCAAAGCTACAAGCGCTGAGCAGAATGTATTCCTCAAGCGGCTAACTGAGAAAGGAAAGAGTGATTGTGCTGGTCCGCGCTGTGAAAGTTAAACTCTGAGCCAGTCACGAACAATGGGGCAGCGAACCGCGACGAACTGGTCACAGCCAGTCTTGGTAAGGGCGAGACGAAGGTTGACATGGGGAAGATCAACCCCCAATCGGGCGTCAGTCACTTCAGCCACATCTGCTACCTTTAGCCCCACGACTTCCGAAATACGAAGATAGCATTCGAAAGCCAAGATGACGGCTACCGCGCAGTCCATGTAGCCACGTGACATAAGGTAGACAGCGATAAGTCTTATCAGCGGTAAGGTAAGGGGCGGCCACGGGGTAGGGGGGTGATGCTTACTCCAGCCGCGCAAGTCAGCACGAGCACGTGGCAAATAGGTGCGAAGCTCCGGCTGATACATAATGAGGCAGTAGAGACACGCATGTATCGCAGAGTATCAGGACCCGGAGCCCCCTCGACGCAAATAATCCTCATGGAAAAACAAGAAGAGAGCAGCATCCAAATCACGAAAAGAAAATATATCAGGGAACTCTTTAAGGGCCCAGATGATAAAACAGCGCACCGAACGTGCGTAGCGGCGGCGCGTAGAATTTGGTAGGCGAACGAAGCTAAGAAAGAACGATCTCGTATACTAACTACACTGCCACTGCTAAAAGCGGGACGGACCATCAGCGGGGTTCAGAGAAGTATGTACATACCATATACGAAGTTTGATGCAGTGAGAAAGAAGCGAGATCGAAAGTCTTAGCATAGGGGGCGCATGCGCCACGAGGATGTCCTACCCTTCTTTAAAGAATGAAGCACGACCTCAGAGTCAGTGAGAAGAGTCAGTCGGAAGCACTGAGCGGGGTGCGAGGCCGCCCATCGGACCGCTGCATTGGAATCGTACATTTCCAACGCGTTGATATGAGCACTAAAAACCCAGCGAAAAGAGATGATGGTCATCCACGGTAAGGACCTAACAAAATCAGCGACTGGGGAAAGAAATCGGAGAAACGAGCACGAAAGAGGAGGCGACCCGACCACTCCCATCCCAAACGAAGAAGCGTCAGCAGCCAAAATGCGAGGAAAGTCTGGCGGAGAAAGATCAGCAAACATAAGAGGGGCCAGGGCCGAGATAGTCTCAAACTCCTTGATGACAGACCAGGGTACTAGTACAGGAAACGTAGAGTGGCTGTACCGGCCGAGGAAGTGATAAACAGTAAAGAATACGACAAGGAGTTGCCTTCTGACCAGGCAACACCAGATCCAGCTGCCGAGGAGCAGAGAGATGTCTCTAGGCGAAACCTTGACTCCACCATCACTGTCAGGAGCCAGCATCTGGGCCGTGCGCAGTTGAAGAGCCCGAAGTGCAGCGACAGGCATGCCAATCTTTCTCTTGACAAGCCGATGACCCAATGTCTTGGTGCTCTGGCTAGCACACTGTCTCTTCTCTACAGCTCGAGGCAGGCCAACCATATCCAGGACGTACTCGTATGCAGCCAGAACAAAGTTGACCGCCCCCGCAGATAGACCCAAAAAGGTAACATCATCGATGTAGATAAGCAAGCGGACCTGATTCAAGAGCATGTCAGACGAACGGGTGAGCACCCCTCTTGCAAACTGAGGAAGGTGCAGAGAAAACAGGTTGCGATGGTACGACTGTGCAAAAAACACAGCATGAGAAAACCCTTGAGGTAAGCAACTTATACACGGGTGAACAAGCCCTATACAGGCGATAAAGACCGACGGCAGAGCCATAAACGGCAGCATCCACTCCGGGAGCAAGAAGCAGTCGTAAAAGTTAGAGATGTCTGACGTAGCAGCCCAGACGTCATCAGATGGTCGTAGGTCAAGCTGAGCAATGCAGTCGGGCCCAGGGAGGTTAGGATCCATGGGAGGTAAAAACAGCTCGTTGGTGTTCCTGGCATCCATGATGAAGCGAAGGAGTCCATCGGAGCGCAGCACCGTAAAGACACAGTTGACCGCAAATTCATGTGAGGGAGGTAGTAGAAAGACCATACCTGCCCTAGGAGCCAACCCTTAGATATTGATGTCTCGAGCCGCCTACATAAACAGGAAACTTAGCGTAAGGCAGAAAAGCACGCCCAGTGAAGGCGGAATAGTCAAAGTTGAGAACTCGAGCAGGCGTACCATACATAGATGCCACATCAGAAGTCAAGCCAGCTAGTAGATCAACGAAAGCGCCACGAGAAGGAAAACGGACGCGGTCAGCAACAAGCTCGACAGGATCTGGAGCAGTAACAGGCGGCACACAGTAGGAGCCATCACCATAATAATAGCAGACTGTAATGCCCCCAACGATAGCTCGTAAAAAGTCAGTAATACAACCAAACACAGTCATCAAAAGATGAGAATGATGTCTCGTTATATTAGCTCAGTGAAGCCAAAAAGGAAAACGGCAACAGATCAGGAATAAAATGGCATCAGGTCCAATCCGGACAAATAATACTGAAAAACAAGCTGGTGCACCTGTCACCAGGAAAAGGTACTTTTTACCGGCTATCCGGGGGGTGATGCCTACAGTACCCCCTCCCGATTTTATGACGGAAATAGCATTTTCGTCATACACCTTCTGATTTCTTTCTGCAAATAGTATGCGCTATGGAGTCATGCCACACAGCGCATCGACCCACGGATAGACGCTAAAATACGATAAATATATCCTCATACGGCACGTCAAAGCGGATTCTCCCCATTCTTGTAGATGTTTGAACTCCTTCCCCTCAATCTCTTTTTTTTTCCTTCTCGGCAGTATGTCAAGAACAAACGTACTATTAATAAAAAAATACAAGCAACGTGGTGCTGTAGTACGATTCCCCATTTGATCTCCTTTTTCTTCTTATCATCATCATCATTATTATTATCATTATTATTTGGACACCGTGATAGCCCAGTGGTCAAGTTCTACCATCTGGGCCCTGTCGCCAGTTCGATTCCCGTCGGTGCCACCAGTATTTTCATTAAACATACCGGTCTATTTCTGGACCAGTATTTTCATTGAACATACCGGCCCGTCTGGAAGTGTTGGAACTGCCCTTGCGGGGGTGTCATTAGAGCTTATCGTCAATTCTTCGTACTCCCCTCAAGGGTGAGACGATGGAGGCGCATGTGCAGAAATGCATCAGCCATTGACAGAGAAACACTATTATTATTATTATTATTATTATTATTATTATTATTATTATTATTATTATTATTATTATTATTATTATTATTATTATTATTATTATTATTATTATTATTATTATTATTATTTTGGACACCGTGATAGCCCAGTGGTCAAGTTCTACCATCTGGGCCCTGTCGCCAGTTCGATTCCCGTCGGTGCCACCAGTATTTTCATTGAACATACCGATCCGTCTGGACCAGTATTTTCATTGAACATACCGGCCCGTCTGGAAGTGTTGGAACTGCCCTTGCGGGGGTGTCATTAGAGCTTATCGTCAATTCTTCGTACTCCCCTCACGGGTGAGACGATGGAGGCGCATGTGCAGAAATGCATCAGCCATTGATAGAGAAGCACTATTATTATTATTATTATTATTTTTCTGGACCAGTATTTTCATTGAACATACCGGCCCGTCTGGAAGTGTTGGAACTGCCCTTGCGGGGGTGTCATTAGAGCTTATCGTCAATTCTTCGTACTCCCCTCACGGGTGAGACGATGGAGGCGCATGTGCAGAAATGCATCAGCCATTGACAGAGAAGCACTATTATTATTATTATGGACACCGTGATAGCCCAGTGGTCAAGTTCTACCATCTGGGCCCTGTCGCCAGTTCGATTCCCGTCGGTGCCACCAGTATTTTCATTGAACATACCGGTCCGTCTGGAAGTGTTGGAACTGCCCTTGCGGGGGTGTCATTAGAGCCTATCGTCAATTCTTCGTACTCCCCTCACGGGTGAGACGATGGAGGCGCATGTGCAGATTTGCATCAGCCATTGACAGAGAAGCACTATTATTATTATTATTATTATTATTATTATTATTATTATTATGGACACCGTGATAGTCCAGTGGTCAAGTTCTACCATCTGGGCCCTGTCGCCAGTTCGATTCCCGTCGGTGCCACCAGTATTTTCATTGAACATACCGGTCTATTTCTGGACCAGTATTTTCATTGAACATACCGGCCCGTCTGGAAGTGTTGGAACTGCCCTTGCGGGGGTGTCATTAGAGCTTATCGTCAATTCTTCGTACTCCCCTCACGGGTGAGACGATGGAGGCACATGTGCAGAAATGCATCAGCCATTGACAGAGAAGCACTTATATCATTATTATTATTATTATTATTCACAGGGAGATCGTAAGTACATTGTCTTTTTTTTTTTTTTTTTTTTTTTGACATACCCTTGTATAAGGCGGATATCCTATGATATAGTATTAGGGGGCCAGTCCTAATAGCTTTATCCCAAGTCGAGGTGTATGTATCCGACCCTGCGATACACGGACACAAGTGGAGATTGACCGTGCTCAGGTGCGACAGTATATAATCTATCGTAAAAAATAATTTAATGAAAGTTTCAGAGAACATTTCATTTTCGAGAACATCATCCCAGGACTTGGAAAGGGTCATACCCGGGAACACCATCGCTCAATACACTAGCGATCCCCGTATACGGTGTAGTATCATCGTCGATCGACCTTTCGCACTCGTATGTTGCGATCGAATGCCAAGTTATATCACTGAGTCTTTTTAATATTCATATTGATAACTGATGATGCATGATCAAATCATGATACGCCGTGGGCAATCAATCAGTTTATTTGAGACGCATAAAGAAAAATAGTTTCTTTGTCACTGCCTTCGTCGTCTGGCGCGGATTTCTTTGCCTGGTGGAGGACCACCAACAAAAGTCAGATCAAACTTTGACTGTTCGAGAATGTCCCAGATCTTATTAGGGATGCCGCCCAACGATAATTCAAAAGGGATATCAAGCACTCCTCTTGGCAGTGTCTGAATGGTCCACGCAGTGTAATCCTTGTCTCTGGGAGTAATTGTATCATCCCATGTCTCGAGACTTTTTGGGTCTTTATATACTGGCAGATAATGTCTTGCCTTTGGATCCTCAACCGGGTCCATACTTCTCCAGAACTGGAGTATCGGTTGTACTATCTTTGCGGCTGATGATATTTTGAGTGTCCGTGTGACACGCATCTGTCGTGGGACCGCCACGACCCGCATCAAGTATAAGTCTGAGAGAGTGTCATCAGCGACATGTTGTTCCGCTGGTCTCATCAGATAGAAAGCATCTTTCACCCAAGCGATGGTTGCTATCGCATCGCCTTCCTTCCATCGCTCATGGACAATCTCAACGTTGCCCGCGTTTGGGTCAGTGTCCGTCCCTCCTCCTCCTGGTGGACGTCCTTTGATCCCATCGACCTCATCGCCTTCCTCGGTTGGTCGTTGATAAGATCATTCCGCGCTCTCCTTAGCTGCGCCTCTGTGATCTTCTCCTTCTTTCCGCTATGCTCTCGCGGAGACTTGGACTGAGTCCCCACCGCGCTTATGCGGTGAGTCTTCTCCTTACTGTCCACCTCACTCTCCTCCTTCTCAGCTATCGGTGCCCGATAAGCATCGTCTTGGTCTATGCCAGCCTCCTTGTGGATGGGCGGCACCCTTTGAAATCATCTTTCATCCGTTTTAACGCCTCCTCAACGGATTCATCTTCCAATAAGAAGGGATCATACTTAATCAGCCTTCTTACATTCACAATTTGCACCTTCCCTCTACCCCTGATCTTGTAGTTCAGAGGTCCCGTCTGTTCCATAATCTGATAAGGTCCTTTCCAGTGAGTGAACAGCTTAGAGCTGACTCCCTTTCGGGACCTGAGGATGATACAATAGTACAATATCCCCGACCTGGAATTTGATCTGATCCAAGTGCGCTTGTCGCACCCCTTCAGCGTCAGTCTTTCGGCGCTCCGCCTCTCTATGCGCCCTGACTATTTGTTCCACCTCCATCTTCACCCTATTAAGTCTCATCCCAAACAACTCATCCGCATCCGCCCAAGTGTCTTTTGGGTGAAGGAGCGAAGTCGGGATATCAGGCTCACGCCCATATACTAACTGATATGGCGAGATTGAGCTCTTCGAGCCTCCTAACGCCGTAGAGGGTAGACAGTTCATTGCAAACGCAAATGATGGTGCTGCCTCGACCCATGCTCTTTGATTCTCCTTCTTCGCGCAATACATCTTTAGTGAGGCTTTGAGGGGTCTGTGTACCCGCTCAATTTTCCCATTTGCTCGCGGGTTATAGGCAGTAACATATTGCCATTTCATCCCGTAATACTTAGATAGTTTGTCGATGACCTCGTTATTAAAGTCCGAGCCTCGATCAGAACATATCTTTCTTGGTACTCCGATCTGTGAGATGATCCTATCGATCAGCGCCTCGGCCGTCGTCTTGCCGGTAACGTCTTTGACAGGGATGATCCACGCATAGTTGGTGGCTCTGTCAATAGCCGTGAGGAGGTATTTGTAACCATCCTTCGATTCTGGGAAAGGTCCCACATGATCAATGTGTATAACTCAAACATCCCCGCATGAAGAGGAAATTCGCCAATCAGGCCGAAATTTGCCTTCAGTGGTGTTTTGTTTATCTTGCACGGGATGCATGCATCCACCGCCTGATCTATCTCCTCCTTCATCTTCTTCCACCAGAATTGCCTCGCTACGAACATGTGAGTTCGTTGTCGACCCGGATGCGCCAAAAGTGGGCAATTGTGGGCTGCGACAAATATAAATCGTTTCAGACTCTCCGGTACCCAAAGGGTCCATTTGTCCGGCTGTGACGCATAGCGACCGTGAAGGCCCTTGTACCACAGTAGACCATCTCTCCATCCCGTCTCCTTCATCTGATCTTTGATCGCTTTCGTCATCCGTAGCTCATCCGGGTTCTGATATAACTGTATGAGTTCCTTAAACTCCGGATCTTGAGCCTGTTGTTGCCTCCATGCGGTAGGCGAGGCTATATGGATAGTACCATCTTCTAGCCGTATCCCGATTCTTTCCGGGTCATCGTCTAGGTCACTTCTCCGCTCTTGAGGAGGCTCCGCATAAACATCCTGCGTCTCCTCTTCCTCTCTTATGTTCGCCTTCGCATTCTCATATACCTCATAGGACCACTCAGCGTCCTCCTGGGTATGTAGCTCACAACATATCCCGTGATCCGGGCCTTGTGGACTGTACCGTAGACCTGTGCGGTCATATCGGACTCCACTCGCCATCTCCATCGCCTCAATGTGGCTGACCTCATACACCTTGTCAGTGGACAAGTCTTCCATCTCCACCGTGGACACCAACGCCGATACTTCTGAGTTAAACTCTAGCCTAGAGAGGCTATCAGCGACCACATTTCGCTTTCCCGGTAGATGGACCATTGTAAAATCGAAACAAGACAAGAACGCTTGCCACCGCGCCAGCCGTCCAGTCTGTTCATGATTCATCAACCATAACAGGTTATGATGATCAGTTCTGACAGTAAATTGAGGTCCTCCCCACAAATACTCTCTGAGCCTCTTGAGGGCCCACACCACCGCTAACGCCTCTCTTTGCCTTGTGCAATAGTTTCTCTCCGCCGCAAACAACTTCCTACTAATAAACATGATTGGGCGTAATTTCTTCTCCTCATCCTCTTGTTGTAATACAGCCCCAATCGCAAACTTAGATGCGTCTGTATCGACTACGAATTGTTTCGTAAAGTCGGGCATCGTTAACACCAGTCCTCCATCTTTCGGGTCTTTATAAATAAGATCTTTGAGCGCATGAAACGCTTGCAAAGCCTCTTCGCCCCACTTCTCAAAGTCTCCAAAATCTATCATTTTCTCCAACTTAGCCCGTGTTGCACCCCAATCGGGTATAAACTGGCTATAGTATTGCGCCATCGCAAGGAATGAGTGCAATTCAGTGCGGTTCTTCGGTATCGGTCGATTCATAATCTCCTCCCTCTTCTCTTTGGATATCGAGACTCGATTATGGGAGATCTCGTACCCTAAGTATGTCACACTCGTCTTGGCAAGTTGACACTTCTTTAGATTGCACTTCAGGCCAAAAGCTCCGATGCGCCTGAATATATCGGACAAATGATCGATATGCTCCTCCATTGTGTTAGAGTATACGATAATGTCATCGATATAGCAAAATGCATATTCTCCCGCCTTCTGTCCCCGCCTTCTCATAAAGCCTCCGTCAGACAAATCATCGTACTGACTGCTCAACATCTTCTGCATCGCCTTCTGGAAAAGTCCTGGGGCTTGCTTGAGGCCCATCGGAAGCACTTTCCATTGTTATATTTCCATACCCACCACAAACGCCGTCAGCCATCTGGACTTTTCCTCCAGTGGTATCTGCCAGAAGCCATTCTTAAGGTCAATGACCGAATAGATTTTTGCATTCCGCAGTACTCTCCTTCCTTCTTCTAATGTCGGGAGAGGATTTCTCTCTTCCTCCAGCACCTTGTTAACACGAGCATAGTTAACTGTCAGGCGCCATTCTCCTCCTTGCTTCGGCACTATTCTCGGTTGTGAGACTATTTGGAGATGTTGATCTCTCAATAAAGTCCTCATTGAGCAGCTGTCTTGCTAGCTCCTCCGCTATCTTCGCCTCATGTATACTCAAATTCGCCCTTCGTGGTGCCGGTGACGGCTCCGAACCCGGCATTTTGTAAATAACCGCAGTGAAATCTTCAGGCTTGACACCACCTGCATGTGGAGGGTAAAAAATTTCCTTGTTCGCCTCTAATTTGGCTTTTAAAAGCTCCTTCTCCTTCTCCGTGCCTACTCCTTCTTCCAATATTTTCCGCGCCGCCGCTTGAAAATCTTCATCAGACATCTGCTTATGTTGCTTGAGGGGTTCTCTGTCCTCCTCCAAGCCTAAGTCCTCTTCCGAGACATCATCTAGGCCCGTCTTTTCATACGTGACCGTGTCCGGCTCATCATCTTTACCGAGCTCCACCAGCATGTCAATGAGTCTCGCGTATTGCAAAGGAGCTTTACGGTGTAAAAACCATCAAAGCATGTGAATGCTTGCGGTATCAATTTCAACTTGTCAAGGTCTCTGAGCTTCCGCTTGTATGCACTGCTCTGCTCACGAGTTCCCATAGTACGACAAGCCACCACTAGCTGTTGCTTGCGAGAGGGTACCGGTATAGGATGATCAATAAGCCGGTCCCTTGTTTCCTGCGCCCATATCGCCTTCTCATTATATGGCAGGATAATAGTATACGGCTTATTATTTTCGAATAAAGTCCGTAAGCATTTCTTCACTTCAGTTAGTGAACGCGGCCACGTGGGCTCGTCACCCCAGAAATCAGTAATAAAACTTTTAATAGTTTCTGGTGGAGTATCCGGGATTCGCCCCGTTCTCCTTGGTACAAACGCCTCCCTTTTTTCTTCTCCTACTTTCGCATGGAAACAGTATCCGTTAGTAATATGGACATCTGTTCCTACTCCTTCCGCGAATCTCGCCAACGACGGGCTTCTTTGTGCGACACATATAATCTCCTCCTTTCGCTTCTCGATCAAGTCATCAATAGACTTTTTGTCCCAATGGCATGTCGGAACTGCGACAGTGCACACTTGGGATTCCCAATTGTCGGTCCAGGACAGCTCATCCGGTCTTACGACATGGGGGTGAACGTACACCTCAAGTGCCTCATGTGCGATGGCCATCTTTTTGTGATCCGTCGCTAGACTCAGCTCATAAGCCTCATAAGAGTCAGTAGCGTTGAAGGGATCAATATCGTTCTTTTCTCCTCTTTTTACTCCATATATCACTCTCCGTGCGGCGCAATCAGTCACAGCCCCCATCGTAGCCAATTGGTCATACGATAGTAATATTGACCCGTGGTAACCGGGGACGACATAAACGTCCATGCGGTACTCGTGCGGATTTTAATTTAAAGGTCATTGTGATGATTCCCGTGATGACCGTCCGGCTACCCACTCCTTTGAGAGTGCCAGTCGAATTTTTCATATTTCCGTCCACCCAGTCCCGGTATCGATTAAAAAACTTCCGGCCGACAATATTAATATTCGCCATCGTATCATTACCAACCTTTAATATTGTCTTCAATGTTTCACAATAAAGTTCCGTATAACACAGAGCATCGGGCCTGTGTATATTGACTGCGAGAACAAGAACTTTACGTTCCAAATTTTGGAGTCTTGTCTCTAAGTTTTTCAACTCCTCCTTCTTCTCCTCCTGCTTCACCTCATTAACATGGTTATTATTCTGCGGTACTGGTGCATTTACTATGTGAGCGACATTGTCTTGTGGCACTTGAGTACACACATTGTCTTTTTGCTCGCCACCCGCCGCGATCGTAGACATTGAGTCTGTTCGTGGTTGTTTGCTTGGCCGAGGCGATACATCTGCCATTGGCCTCCTCGCCTCCATCGCAAGTCTCGCCTTCCTATTTGCATCAGTTATCATTGGTAACCGTGATGTATGAACGGGTATGAGACTACCTTGGGGCTGCAGTCTCTGTGTACCCACATCTTTGTATTCAGATTGAGGAAGCGTTGGCCCAGTCTGCACAACAGCATTAGAAAGCACTGTGACTTTAGAGTTAAACTTCACAGTCTTCTCCTTCCTCTTTTCTCCCCCCTCCAGTCATTCCACCACCTCGAAACGATTACCTTGAGTAGTGTCCGGGTGGGATGACGTATCGGTCTCCGAGGCAGTGTTGTAGGCCTGAGCTCGACCGAAATTCGGGTTGGAGCTTGCCCATGAGCCTCCTCATCCTCTGGGTGGGGGGGGGCTGGAGCTCGAACAGCTCTCCCTCCATAAGGGGTATATCCCCGACCTCCTCCTCTTCCTCTCTGAGGGGTTCCTTGCCACCTCGAGGCTCCTCTCCATGTTCCTCCTCCTCGTCCTCCTCCTGCTCCTCCTCCTCGTCCTCTTTGAGAGGCCTTTAAGTTCTTTTGTCTCTCCCTTTCCTCCTTCTTCTCCTTCATTTTCTTCATGTAGGTAATGATTGCCTCTCGTAACTCCTCATCATCACACATATTGGCATACCAACCTTCGTTCGCAGCGGCAATCTGAAGCATGTTGAAAAGGCCCGGTTCCTTGCCTTCTCCCTGCTCAGAAAATTTGCCCTTGCTGTTGGGTTCTGCCTATCATGATTGAAAGAGCAATCTCTGTTCTCCATCTGTGCCTTACACTGCAAGCCCGCGAACCACCTCCAACATGCGGTCTTCAGGTCTGGCTCTCTCTGTCTCTTCCAACCGGCAACTCTGTTTGTGTACGTGGCTTGTGCGCCAACAGGTACACCGCCTGCCTGTGCCGTATGTGCCTCCGTGAGCGAGTCCATGTTTGAGCATGCACTCATCACTTCTTGAAACAGTGCTGACGGAGCAACGCTTTAAACCGTATTTTTGAACACGTGTGTCTCGAGGAAGTTCTTGGACTTCACTGAGCTAAACATCGAGCATTGTTGCATGAGCTGAGTAAGCTTGCTCGGATTAACTGTGTGTAACGCCGAGAAGAGGATGATCGACTTGCGGCCATAGAACAGCCCATAGGAGGAAACTACCTCCGTAAGGGTCGCCGCCAAGCCAACAGCACTCCTCAAACTCATCGCCACTGTCTCAAAGATTTCAAATCCTATGAGAGTACCAGTGCAGAGATGCTGGTATCCATGAGATTGAAAATATGAAATGAGGGTGGCCACCGCCAGTTCACACTGAGCGTCTAGGCCTGTTGCATTGTTTCTCTTAATCTCCTCCTTCTTTCTCAAAAACTTGTACTGTGTCAGATCAAATCCCTCCGAAACTAGAGATTGGTCAAAAACAGTAACAAGGGCCTCGTATTCCTGCGTTTCGTCGCAAAGAAAAGCCTTCATGCAGGCATTGATCTCTTTGAGCTTGCTTAAAAGCGAAGCATCAGAGTCTTTGTCTGAGCTCGTCTTGGCATATAGCATGAGACTTGCCACTCCTCCTTTCTTCCCCTTGAAGGCATTTATGATGTTTTGTCTGTCCTTCTTCTCCGTGTTTGTGACCACGACCGTAGTTGAGCCCGAGGGTGCAGGGGCTGGTAGGGCAGGAGCTGGTGGGGTCAAATATGTCGGAGGGTGTGTCTTTGCACCACTCACTTTTGCTTTCATTCTTTCCAGTCTCATCGTCTTCTCGAACTCCTCATTCTCTTTCGCCTTCTTCTTCTCAGATATCACCAGCTTTTGAGCATGAGTGATAAAGGCCACCAATTCAGAAGCAGATCTGAGAAAATTATATTTCTCCACATATTGGTCAACACCTGCTTTGTTGGCGACCGGTGGTGCGTTACTAAGTGATTTAAGGACAGAGTGATCCTTGGTAGGAATCCATCTCTTCCATGCCTCCTTGTGCAGTAACGCACCCATCAACAGTCTGATCTTGGTCAGAACTCTGTCTGTCTTCTCTAACTCATCAATCACAGGATGAGTTTCTCCTGCTGCCTTAATGCTTTTTTCCATCTCTGCCTTCCCCTCCTCCAAGGCCTTTATTTCCATCGTAAAAAAATGAAATATGCCACTCGAGTTTTTCGAACCCAGATTGGTCTTCATTTTTGTTACATCGACTGCCTCCTGACCAGTCGCGAGGAATCTGGCCGTTGCTCTTGGGTTTGTGTACTGGAGGTAACCCTCACATCGTGGGCCGTATGTACGTTCCCAAATCAGGGTTTGAGTGTACACCCCAAAGATAGCATCGAGTAATTCAAGGTGGGTGTGTGTGTCCCCAAACTTGATATGCTGTATTTTCTTTCTCTCTTCTGGATCAGAGACCAGTTTGCCGAGGAGCTGTGCTGTGTTTGATAATAGGATATAGACATCCTTTTTAGCACGACTTTTCTCTCTTCTTTGATCCTGAGGGATCCACACATAGGTGTCCTTCTCTACCCCCATCTTGTTATCAAACTCTTCTTTAGTGAGGTCATAGTCGTCTTGCACCCACTGTTGTTCCTCCACTGTGATCTCCTCTCCATCACTATGAATCAAGTCGATCATTTTCGTCCTCCTCCTCCCGTGTAGGCAGGTGGT